>JAQZBX010021555.1:0-21670 GCA_029593785.1 Cabassous unicinctus
TCCCTTAGCCAAGGAAGGGTGGGGGCCATGGACTCCAATGTAGGCCAGATGGACTCTCTCTTCCTGGACTTTGAATCTGGAATAATGACACATGGATGGAAACAAAGCATTCAGCAAGACCTTCCATCTCCATTCTCTGAAGTCTAGGGTATCACATATGGAGGAGACCCTGAGCAGAGGAAAACTATCAGTGCCCCTTTTTTCTGTCTTACATATTATGTTCAACATAAGAAATCCTTTAAAAGAAAAAAGCTCCCCCACTTAAAAAAAAAAAAGTTTGAAAACCATCACCTTTAACCTTCCTGAAACCATCAGTGTATCTCCGCAAACCTCTAGCATTTAAGTTTTCCAAGCATTAGAATGCAGTTATGCATTTATTTAACATTGACTTTGTGCTCTCGCTGTGCCAGGCACGCTGCTGGGGGCTTGGGGAACCAGCTGAGAAAACAGCCTCAAGACGGTCAGGAGGTAGAACAGAGCGCTGTAGATTTCCTGTTCCTACAAATCACCTGGGAATTTGTTAAAACGCAGATTTTGGTTCTGTGGTTCTGAGGGAGGCTGAGATTCTACCATTCTCATGAGCTTCAGATGTTGCACGGTTTTATAGTAGCAGGCCTCAAACTGGAATCATCTGGGAGGTTTTAACCATCCCAACGCCCAGGCCATGATGACATCAGAAGCTCTCCTGCAGTGACCCAAGCATCTGTAATTTTTAAATATCTTTGGTGATTCCAGTGCATAGCTGAGACTAAGACCCACGGATCTATAGCGAGAGACATGGTGTATTGGTTTCTGTGACTGCCATAACAAAGTGCAACAAACGTAGCAGCTTAAAACAACACACATTTACTTTCTCTACAGTTCTGGACGTCAAGTCCAATGTGGGTATCACAATGTGGTCTAAAATGTAGGTGTTGGCAGGGTTGCATTCCTTTCTGGTGGCAATAAGGGAGAAGCTGGTTCCTGGCGTTTTCCAGCTTCTAGAAGCGGCCACAATCCTGGGCTCATGGCCCCCTCCCAACAACTCCTGTCAAGTCTTTCTCCCATCACATCACTCCGACTCTCCAGTCTTCCTCTTTCATCCATAAGGAACTTTGTGATTATGTTGGACCCACCCAGATAACCTTGGATACTCTCCCCATCTCAAGGTCATCTGATTATCATCCTTCTTCCATGTGTGCTCTGAATTCCCACATTGCCTTGTAGCAGAACACACTCACAAGGTCTGGAGATTAGGATGTGGATGTGTTTGGGGGCCAGGGCATTGTCCTCCCTACCACACAGACACTGAACAAGCAAGTGCCACGGTGTGGTTCTGCCTTGAAGGAGACATGCCCAGTTGGGGTTCCTAGCACATCCTTGGAAAAGGAAGAGGAGACAGTGCCAGGGAGGGCTTTCTGGAGGACAAGCAGTGAGTGACATGCCGGAGCTGACTCATGCTGGCACTAGAGAGCCAACTGTCAAGTTTCCAGAGAATTTTCCTAGTGGAGAGAACCATTGGTAGTTTGAAATCAGCCATGGGAGGAATATTTACACCATGGAAACAGGCAAATGCTACAGATCAGTTGTTTTTTTCCTTTTTCCAGAGAGCTAGTTGTTAAATGTTTGTCAGCCCACTGCTGAGGATGTGCCCCCAGAGCTGAGTCTTGAAAAAGTAGACTTTAACCACTTGGGTAGGGTCTCTACCCATGAAGCATGTCTGTTCTCACCAAAGAGAGTGTAAGTTCCCGGAGGACAAGGCCCAAATCCTACTGCCTCTAGAGCAGGGCTTCTCAAACCTTAATTTGTACACGAATTACTTGGAGATCTTGTTAAGCTATAGATCTGCTCCAGGAGGTCTGGGGTGGCACCTGATATTCTGCCTTTTTATCAAGTTCCCAAGTAGTGTCTTTAGTGCTAGTCCAAAAAAACACACTTGAGTAGCAAATGTAGAGCTTGAGTAGCAAGGCTCTAGAGCAGCAGTCTCTAAAAGTGATCACAAAACAATCGAAAGAAGATTCTGGAATTTCTATTTACTCTAGATCATCTACCGAAGTTGCCACTGATTCTAAGATGCACCATTTTTATGTACCATTAAGAAAGTTTTTAAAAAGCTACCAATTAAACTATGACACGCTATTGATTGGAAGATGCTTCCTATTTTCAGAGACATTAAAATGTGAAAAAACTGCATGTCTTTGAGTCAATAAAATGCAGTATTGGCATTTTATAATTTAAAAAATAAGAAAGAAATTACACTTACCAATATTGAACATTCTGGCGTGACAGCAGACTCCTTATTTGGCCCACATGTCAGATGGTTCTGAAACTCAAGCAAATGGTCCAGAGAGACCCAGAGGAGAGAGTGGAGCCCCACACCCAGGGGAGTTAATGTGGTGCCCTCTCTTGTTAATTAACGTGGGGTTTATTTTGTATTCCAATATTTTTTTGTTGTTGTTTTTATTGAGTTAGGAATTATGTTATCTAGTTTTAACTAAACTACCTCTCATAAAACAGACAAATGGCTTAAAAGGATTCCTGTGGTTTGAAGATAACACTGATAATGTAAGCCTGAGTGAACAATAAGAGGCAGAACTGACACTTCTACTCCTGATCTGAGGTCTACATCTGCAGTAAAAACAAAAGTGATGATCTAATCAGAAATGGCAAGACACTGCCCAAAAAAGAAAAAGAATCAGAAACACTTTTTGAAATGTGGATTTACATTTATTTTACTAGTGATGAACCTTACCGTAAAGACCTTGAGGTATTAGTTTACTACAGTGATGCATGTATATAATTTATAAGTAAACATCTACATCTCTAGGGGGAGGAAGCCTGCTCATCGTAGCTACCAAGAGACCCATGCTGATGGAGCTGCCACCAGCTGGAATGCTCTGGAGCCTCTCATACGGGCAATTAAATGCTCTAGTCTAGAAGTGTCACATGTTTCTTTTGTTTATAATTCATTGGCCCAAGATAAACACATGGATCCAAACACAAGGAGACCGGAAGTGCCATCCTTTCTTATGTCCACCACGACTCCTAGTTTTCTTTCACCAGAGGGGCTGCCTCCTGTCTATCTGGGTTCATGATCATTACAAAATACAGGCAGTGCCTGACTCTCCATGTCAGAAGGATCTGCCCAGATAAGCCTGTTTAGCCCAGAAACATCTGTCAGGGCTTTGAAATGCATCTGTATATGAAGATGTCTACTATTCTGCAAAAATTGCAAAGCTTCTAAACAGATAATAAAGCCAAACTATGAAGAAATATCCTACAAGGACTTGAAAAATAGCCCAATTCTCCCAGTCCTATTCTGTGCTGGGAAATGTCAGCCATCCCCTTATCCTACTGCCAAGAACTGAGCTAAGGAGAGTTTTCTTACCCATCCCTTCCAGCTGCAATGTCCATGAAGCATAAGCAGAGTTGGTCATTATCACACTGAAGAATAGATTTAATCACTGAAGAGGATCATGCCAGTCAGAACCTGAAAGAAAGGCTTGTTTCAGAAAAGAAAATCCCAGTGCAGATCATCTGTCTGAAGAGAAATCAGAGTTACAATGGGAACTTTCACCACCTACAAAAGTTATATATATATATATACATCTCGATTTTTAAAACGAGTACCAAGTGCTAGATAATAAACACCATGAGAAAAATAATTGCTTGGTGCCTCCATAGGAATGTGTCAGAGCTGTGCCTTGCATGAAGCAAACTTCATTCACATTTAATACTGAATAAATGAGTGGGAAACAAAAGGCAGTGTTTAATTAGGCTGTAATTATTCATCCGTGGTGGGCTCCCAGCACCATGTCTTGTTTTCATTAGAGGAACATCATCTCTTCATTAGCAGCTAGAGTCGTGTCCCAATTTTACCTGCCTGGGGGCCAGGGATATTTGGAAGGAGCAGCAGCTGTGGGAAATCATCATGGCATGCCCAGGGTGGAAACAATGTGATGGGCAAGGAGAGGGGGCTTCTTGGAGGATTTCCTGTGAGGCTATGAGGTGGCATCCTTTGGGCCAGATGAACTGCAGGGGAATCTTTGCTGGGAGGAGTTGGGTTGTGCCAAGAGTATGACCAGTTTAACCAATTGGATGAGTACTAGAGCTGGGATTTTTTAAAAAAAATTTTTTTTAATCTAAGATGAAAAATATTCAGGACTCACCAGCCTCCTCTGAGAAGTCCTACCGCAACCCCCACGGCTGGGTTAGAGGCCTCACCTGTGTGCTAGCATGGAGCCTGTCCTTATATCTATTGTAGCACGGTCACTACAATAGGGTCATTGTGTAAGCGTAATTGCCTACTTTCTCTCTGCCAGGAGGACTGCGAGCTCCAGGGGAATGGAGACTGTATCTTGTTCAGTGCCTTGTCCCTGGTGTGTGATATACAATGCATACTCCATATATTTGATTGAAAAGGTGGGTGGATAGAATGACTCATTTCAAGCCCTCAATTGAAACCTCTTTTGAAATACCATGGAGGGCTGAGGGCTGGGTGGTGCAGGCTTCCGTTATAGCAGGGATTCCTGAGTTGGGGTGTATGGAACCCATGGGCAGAGCGGGGCTCAGCCCATGCATGAGATTCAGGGTGGGGTATGTAAATTTGATGAAGTTGAGTGCAATACTTTATGTGTATGTTCATTTTTCAGGGGAGAGCACCCATAGCTTTTATCAGGTTCTCGAAATGATTCACGACCCCAAAAAAGCATGGGAAATGCATGTGCTCATGTATCGTTTGGCCTTGGCCCTAGTGGAGGAAAAGGGCTAGGATAGTACGTTCTGGTTTTGCAGGACAGCAGCAGCTGTCTGCTGGAGAGGCTGAGTGGTGGGCAGTCTCCTGCCAGCCAGTTAGCCTCTGCAGATCATCTGTCCCTCTGCCCAATGCTTCCTAAACACAATGGGAGAAAATCATGTCTGAATTTGAGCAGCAACCTTGGAGCCCTGCCATTTTGGATTTTAGAAGGCCATATGCAGCAGAAGAGCTGTTTGAGAGGAGCAATCCCAAGAAGAATCACTTTGGGATGTCGAATCCAAGGGAGGCAGGAAGCTTGCCTTATGATACATGGAGAATTGTGTAACAGCAGGTAAAACTGGGATCATGTTACAGGGAGTCATTTTCTGCTCTTACAATGGAAGAATGTTCTCCCCATTAAAACTGCTTAAAAAATGGAACGGTCTGTCAAGTAGGCACTGAGTTCCTTGTTACTAGAAAAATGCAAGCAGAGGCTTGATGAATATGTATCAGAGTTGCAGTGGGAGCAGTGCGATTCTATGGCTCTAAGTTTTCTTTTCAGGCTTTGCTTCTTGAGTAATTCTCCATTCATTTTGAAAAGCATTCCACTTTTCTTAATTTGGTTCCTGTAAGAGATTCCCCTTCACCAACCTCATCTACAGTTTCTAAACTTTTGTCTCCAAGTTGAAGTCAAGGGCTTGTGCAGGCAAGCTGACACTAAATAAACTGATGAGATTCCGAGCAAAATCTCTCTGGATAAAGTAGTGAAATGTATTCTTCTAAAATATGAAAGCAGATAAACAAAATAGCTTTTATTATGATGTGCTCTGTTTTCTTGAGCATCCTAGAAGCAACCACTCTTGAAGATTGAGCTGTTGAAGCCAAAAGCTCTGAAATTAATGGAATGCAATTTTCTGCCATTTGTGATAAATTTCTGGCCTCTTTATGCATATGAAAGTCTTAAGGATGAGCAGAAGCAAAACTGCTAAAAAGGAGGTTATTTAGACAATCCATCCCTCTATTGTCTTTTCCTGATCACAGCTCTTTGTTTTGCACTGAATAACAATAAAATAAAAAATGAGAACAAGTGAGAGAGAAAACCAACGAAGCATTTTTTAACATTTCTTAACGTTCAGCCAACAATGCAAACAGAATAAAAATGTTCTCCGATTTTAGACAAAGGGAGAAGAATTTGGTTGGGGGTGGGGGGAAACACTGTGGAACTTTAAAGAAAAGCAGGTATTGGGACCTACTGTCACCTTTCTGAGTCATACAAAAGGATTCATCTAGAATGTTATTTTCGGTTCTATTATACCTTCAGGCATTGTCGACAAATAGCTCAAGCACAGCTCCTTGTTTCCTGGAGGTTTTGTTTAGCAAAGTTCCTCTTTCCAACTTGAGGCCCAGTCCCCTAAGTCTGGAGGAATCCTGGTCTTTCCTGATCTTGCTTCAAGCATACCACGCTTCTGAATTTGTCTTTGTGCTTGCTTGTCCCTCTGCCAGGGACATATAGGCCCCCTCGTCAGCTCATTCAGACCAGACCGACTAAAACAGCTAGATGCTCTTGATAACATCAACTTTTTCATTTTCTGCATTGTACTTCTCATTATCTGATAATATCTGGTATATTTATTTGTTTATGGGTATATTATCTATCTTCCTCAAATGAGATAAACTCTCTGCAAGATCAGGATCCTTGTCTGTCTGATTCACAGCTCATTCTTTGCACCAGCAATAGGTGTCTTGTCTATCACAGACCACTTACCACCTGGCAAAGGTCATGCCCTCACTACTCTTTGCCACTTTCAGGTTAGTTTTTCTCCTTCCTCTCTAGAATTCCTCAGGTCCTCTGAAGCACATTATACCACCCAGTATGCCCCGTTTCTGCAACATCTCCTGCCCTCTTAAACACTCCTCTATTCGCTATTTTATCAGCTGGCTTACTGTTTTTCTCTTCCATATAAACCTCCTTGGCCTTTCAGTTCCTTGACTTACTCTTGGCCCCTGATCCTGTCCTCTCCTCAGCCACCCACTCCCATTTGTCATTACCTAGTTATACACATCGTCAGGACCTCAAACCATCGACCCTACCATCTTTTCACTCTCCGTTTCCCGGCTCATGCTCTGCCTTTCTCCTTATCCAGTTTAGATTCCTATACCTCGCACCATTCTACTCAGCTCTCTTGCCCTGGCCTCATTCTTGGTATTTGTCTGGCAAAATTCCAATCCTGATCAAATCCAGTTCCCTGTTTACTCCTTACCTGCAATCATGACTGGAAAAAAAATACACAACCATGTTGATTTGTCTCTTTTTAGAATTCACAACCACAAAACTTAAGTGAGTCCTCAGCACTGCCGGGCTATCCTCCAAGAGCTCTACTCCATCCTGTCTACTCTCGCCTCAAACTCTCTATACCCGTGATTCCCTCCTCACTCTCAACTGATGATGGAGCAGCATCTTATTTCACTGAGAAAATGGAACTCTCCATTACCATATCTGTCCACCTGCCTGCACACTGGATTCATAGAGTCCGCCTCCCTCCTGTTACGAGGATGCTCATTCCCGCCCCCAGGGAAGACCAAACCCTCTGCCTGTGCGCTGGATCTCCTCCCCTCTCCCCTACTCAAGGTCATGGCTCCTATACTAAGTCCTCTTTCTTTCACATCATCACTTTTTCCCTCTCTACTGGATACAAACATGCTATTATATTTCTTATCTTAAAATTTATCTCTTGGGGAGCAAATGTATCTCAAGTGGTTGAGCGCCTGCTTCCCATGTACGAGGTCCTGGGTTCAATCCCCAGTACCTCCAAAAAAAAAAAAAAATTATCTCTTAACCCCCCATCTTCTCCAGAAACTGCCTCATTTCTCTGTGCCCCTTTATGTCACAACTTGAAAAAACGTGACCATCCTTGTTATGGCCACAACCTCGCCTACTATGCTCTCTGGAATGCTCTCCAATCACGTTTTTCTCCCAACTCCTATCCCCCTCTACAGAGCCATTGTCGAGGTCCCCAGTGGTCTCCACATTGCCAAATCCAGTGGGTCGCTCACAGGATTCATATTACTGACCTCTTAGCAGCATTTGGCACAGTCGATCTTTCTTGAAACAATTTTTCTCTTGGCTTCCAGGGCACCAGGTTCTCCCCTTCTCCTGCCACCTCACTGACTGCTCTTTCCCAGTTATTTTTGTGGATCCTGCAGCTTTTCCTAGCATCTAAGTGGTGTAAGCATCTAAATGGGGCTCAGTTCTTGGACTGCTCCTCTCTATCTTTACTCTCTCCGCGGATGATCCCATCTGGTCTCACGGCTTTAAAGATCATCTCCTAAATATTAAAAAAAAAAAAAATTTTTTAACTTTTATTGTGGTAATATATATGCAACTCAAAATTTCCCATTTTAACCACGTTCAAGTGTACAATTCAGTGGCACTAATTACACTCACAATGTTGTGCTACCATCACCACCATCCATTACTGAAATTTTTTCATCAAATCTCCCAGATTTTCATCTCCAGCCCTGACCTCCCTTGGTACTCCAAATTTCATTATTCAACTGGGTTCTTCATATCTCCAATTGGATGTCTATTAGGCATCTTGCACTTGACATGTGTAAACTGAATTCATGATTTTCACACCACTCTCAATCCCACAAAAGCCTCTGTGCCCTGGGAATCTCCAGCTTGGGAAATTCACCTGATTTCTCAGATCAAACACCTGCAAGTTGCTGTTGATTCCTTTCCCGCACACATCTAATCCATCAGCAAATTCTTTCAATTTTCTCTTCAAAAAACATCCAGAATCCATCTAGGTCTCGCCACCTCCACCACAACCACTCTGGTCTAAGATGCCATCATCTCTTGGATTATTGTAGCAGCCATCTAACTGGTCTTCCCACTCTCTTCTTGGTACCCCTACACTGTTTTTTCTGCATAGTAGCCAGAATGAGTCTTTAAAATGCAGATCAGATCATGCTGCACCCTTGCCCCAAACCCTCCCAGAGCTTTCTCTTAACCTTACAATAAAGTCCGAAGTCCTCCAGATCTAAAAGACTCTGTATCAGCTCTGTCCAAGAGAACTTTCTGCAATGATGGAAATGTTCTACACCTGCACTGTCCAATGCGGTAGCCATAGCCTCATGTGGCCACTGAGCACTTGTGAAATGTTTGCTACTGCAACTGAGAAACTGATTTTTAAAATTTTATCCCATTTTTGGGGAGCAGATGTGGCTCATGCAGTTGAGCACCTGCTTCCCACATAGGAGGTCTCGGGTTCAGTTCCCAGTGCCTCCTAAAAACAAAACAAAACAAAAACAAACAAGCAGCAAACAAACATAAAACCAACTTACGGGAGCCAATGTGGCTCAGTAGTTGAGTGCCATCTCCCCACATACAAGGTCTCCAGTTCAATCCCCTGTCCCGGTAACCCCTCAAAAAATTTATCCCATTTTAATTAATTTAAATTCAAAGGCACATGTGGCTCGTGGCTACCCTATTGGATAGTGCAGCCCATACAAGCTCTCTAACTTTGCCTCCTATCCCCTTGCCCTGCTCCCTCAGTTCCGCCATTCTTGTCTTCTTGCTGCTCCGTGAATACACTAAACATATTCCCACCTCATGGTCTTTGTTCTTGCTCTTCCCTCAGCCTGGAATTGACTCCCCCTAGACATTCAAATGTCTCTTTCCCTCATTTCAAATGCCATCTCCTCAGCAAGGTTTCCCTGAGCACCCTACAAATGAAAGGCATCAGCTGTCACTCTCCAGCTGCTTTCCCTACTTAAGTTTTCTTCCTGGCACTCATTATACCTGACATAATAGTATATACTTGTTTATTTGTTCAATGTCCATATTCCCCATTAGGTAGCTCCGTGGAGGCAGACCGTTTGGTTTTGCTCACTACTGTGTCTCCTATGTTTAGCTGGCAATTTGATCATTAATTGAGTGATTGAACAAATGAATAAATGAAACAGGCTCTTGCCTATGATAGGTATTGTAGGGATCCAAAAGAAATCTAAGGCAGGGGCAGCCATCCAGAAGTTCACAGGAGATGACCTATCAGCCTTGGGAACAAGTATTTCTGCAATGTGAAAGGGCCTGTGTTGGGTGCTAGGGGTTCAGTGCTGGGTGTTTGCCTATGGTGTTTGCGGGTGGGGTGTTTGAGAGTGGAATGGGTGGGTGGGGTGTTTGAGTGTGGATGATAGATGAATGGGTCTGCAAAGGCTGACCTGGAGAATAGGAAGTGACAGAAAAAGAAATTTACTGAAGAGATTTGCTGTGCATGAGGGACATGGTTTGGCTAAGAGAAGTTGGGCAGGGTCCCCAACCCAGGAGATCACCTTGAACAGTGACGTGGAGGCCACAGACTGAATAGGAAGCTCTCCTCTCTCTTCATATGTGAGGCCTCCTTGGACTACCCACAGCTTCTCCTGGCCCACCCTAAGGCAAACTTCTCAGCATCACTGAGCCCACACTGATGAAGCTGTCACCTGTTCACAATTACATTTTTCAGCCTAGTATTTGTTTAATGTTTCATTCTGTTGTCTGTATCCTATATGCACCCCCCTGTTTTTAATTTAAAATCACTCATGATGAGGTGCAGGGAACCCATTTGGGCCTTGGATCCAAGCTGTCTCCTCCAATCCAGCTTCACCAGTAATGAAGCAGATATTTGATCCCTCTCCAATTCCCACGTCTGTTTCTGTTCAGAATCTGGAGATGTGACGTGACCCCCTCAGAAGCCACAACACCTCCAACATCATCGGTTCCAAATGGCACCTCTTTGAAAGCCTTCTCCAACTCCCAGAAGACTCAGAGGCCCCCTCCTCTGGCTCCTGCTGCTCTTTGCACATGCATTTGACAAGGGGCTTGAAGACACATTCCTGTGGGACACTCCTGTCATGTACCCAGACTTTGCTCGTTCCTGGTCTGTTCCCACAGCCCTTTGCTCAGAACAGGCGCCCAATAATCACTTAAAAAAAAAAATGTTTCCTTAAATTAATGAATGGAAGAGAAAACCATAACTGCTGAGACAGAGGTGCATAAAGGTTCTGACAGAACCCCGAGTCTAGTAAGAAATTTACCCCAGTTTTGCAGTGATCCTGTGAAACCTATCCGAGAAGATGACTGCTATAATATGCCAAAAGAACACCTCTGTCTCCAAAGCTCCAATGCACAGCCCTAAGAAGCTCGAAAGAAAATTTCCTGGGGCTCAGACTTGTCTTGGGAAATTGTAGATTTCGTCCCATGTCTTCCACCCTCACCCCCACCCCAGTGACTGCCCATGCCTGGCTGTTCTCTAGGCCATTCCACTGTGTTGCCAGCGTTGGATGGGGAAAGCTTGAAGCTAGTGTTAAAAAACCAATCACTTTTGGATTCTAACTGACATAAGCCAACTGTGAAAAGACATTTTTTTCCAAAGAAACGGTGTAATTTGAATATGGACCAGGTCTATTAGAGAATTGTTTTGTTGTTAGTTTTGTCAAGGGTGGTAAAGTTTATATATATGTAAAGTCATGTATTTAACGTTTCTTTCATTTGGAAGTGCATGCTGAAGAATTGACAGGTGAAATGATAAAATGTTTGGGATTTGCTTTAAAATACTCCCGCGGGGGAGGGGGAGAGTGAAGATGGGTGAAGAGATGAATAAGATTGGGAGAATGTTGATAATTTTTGAAGCAGGGCGATGGGTACATGGGATTTCATTTTACTCCTCTGTCTACTTTTGCACATGTTTGAAATTTTCTATTAAAAAAAAAGTCAACCTCTTGGTTTTTCCCATGCCCAGGTGGCAAAGTAGCAATATCCCCTTCAGGACCCTGAGGGATCATTCCTTCATCATCAAGTACCCTGTGCTCTAGAGGTTTGTCTGAATGTGATTGTATCTATGAATCAGTTCAATATGAACCCACGAATCTATCAGTTTGATGGCTTTATTAATAATTCTCAGGTTCACTATAGTTGGTGCTGCATTGTGTAGGTGTACGTCCAAGAGACTTGAATTTCTGGGCTGTCCATATGCCAGCCGGACCCTGAATTTCAACAGAGTTGCAACACTTACTTTCCAGTTCATTGGACTCACCCAGGACAACTAACGTGGAGATGATGATGGACAACTGCCATACCAAGGAACTGAGAGAGTCTGCAACTGCAAGCAAGACAGACCCATTCATCAGCCATATGGGATTGAAGCCCCCTCTCAATTAGACATAGAGTGGGCATCACCATCCTAGAATCCTCAGGATTGGGTAATAAAATATGGACTATAGTGGACTTACTGGTATTCTACTATAGACTTATTGTGAGTCTAGCAGTGGAAGAAATTATATCATGGATGCAGAGGCAGTGGCCACTGGAGGTGCTGAAGTCAGGGAGAGGGAAAAAGAGGTGTAATATGGGGGCATTTTCAGGACTTGGAATTGTCCTGAACGACATTACAATGACAGATACAGGGCATTGTATATCCTGCCATAATCTACAGAATTGAGTGGAAGAGAGTGTAAACTACAATGTAAGCTATAATCCATTCTTAGTGGCAATGCTCCAAAATGTGTCCATCAATTGCAATGAATGTACCACACTAATGAAAGAAGTTGTTAATGTGGGGGAAAGTGGGAGGTGTGGGGAGTGGGGCCTATGGAAATCCTTTATATTTTTTATGTAGCATTTTATGCAATCTAAGTATCTTTTAAAAATAAATATAAATAAAAAAAATAAAAACTATATTGAAAAAAATAATTCTCAGGTTCAATTAAAAAGAAAAAAAAAGCCGGTGATGATGTCAACAAGCTTAAAAGAAGGATAAGGTGATTCCACAAAGGTCAAAGGGATTAGGAAAGCCCAAAGGGGGCCAGTCCCTGGACTAGGGCATGACCTTCATCACAGAGGGATAGTTTTCCTGCTGCAGAAATAGCCACATGAGCCAGAGTGGATGAAAGCAGAAGCTTGGGGGGCCTGGACTCTGCTGACTGTGAGCAGAATTTGCCCCCTGGGGTCTAGAGCCAGAGCCCAGACCACCCAGCAGTGGGAGTAATTAAGCTAGGAAAGGTTACTGATTCATAATTTATGGGTAAAGGGTTCCATTTAAACATCAGCCCCCTCCTCCACTAGTGCCCACCTCAGCAACGAGGGAAAGGGGCCATCTGACTATTTCTGGGCCAGCAAAGACACCTGTCTACCTTACATGGTGGCAGATCACCCTCTGGAGTGGAGGGCCATTTTTGCTGTGTGGGCATTACTGTTTGTTATGGGTTGAACTGTGTCCCAAAAAGATATGTTGAAAGTCCTAACCCCCAGGACTTGTAAATGTGTCTTTATTTGGAATAGGGTCTTTGCAGATGCAAGCAAGTTAAGATGAGATCATACTGGGGCAGGGGGGTCCTAATCCAATATGACTGGTGTCCTCATCAGAGGAAGAGAAACATAGAGGAGAAAGCCACGTGAAGGTGGAGGCAGAGAATGGAGTGGTGGATGCATTGACAAGCCAAGGAACACCACGGATTGCCAACAGACACCAGAAGTTAGAAGAGGCAAGAAAGGATTCTACCCCTGAGGTTTCAGGGGGAGGGTGGTCCTGCTGGCATCTTGATTTTAGACTTCCAGCCTCCAGAACTGTAAAACAATACATTTCTGTTGTTTTAAGCCATGCATCTTAAAATAGCCCTGGGAAACTAATAGCTTGTTCTCATGTGGTTAAGGTGTTCAGTTGGTGACCTGTAATCGGGGTCTTTATCAAGGCCATCCCATTGTGTTTGAGGCCACTGAGTCATCACCTACCATGTCCAAATAACAATCATAGAGCTATCATTTATTATGCACTTACTATATGCCAGGTCCTTTTCAGGCATTATCACATTGAATTCTCTGGACTAATAGGTGGTCATATTATACCCATTTTATAGATAAGGAAACTGAGGCTACATACACTGAATAAATTCCACAGCCAGGATTTATATCCACTTTGATTAACTCCAAAGCCGATGCGCTTAATCTCCTCTGAGTCTTGCCAATTGATGACTGTTTTTAGCTGAAAATGAGGGTCAGCCAACTCTCTGGTTCACTGTAGTCTTCTTTTATGATTTTATCAGAGAGGCTGGCATGGCTTGACCAGCTCCAAATCCTACAACCTTGCTCAAGCCACTCAACTATACAGCACACCATTGCCTGCCCATTAAGGCAAGTTTTGAACATTCACAAGTGCTTATGACGATTGCCCTGGGACCTGACCCATCCTTACTGGCCTGTGACGTTCTGTATCCACACTCAGACTTCAGTTCCCATCTCTGGTCCTGGGTGGCCTTTAGCCTTGGTATCTCTGGTATTGCCCAAGCGACCAGCCTGGCTGAGGCTTCCGGGCTTGGGGTAACTATCAGGACCCCCTCATTCCTGCAGTTCAATTGGTGACTCCTGAGAACTGATCTCCAGCCCCCACCTTTTCTGTTCAACCTTGCTGGGACAGGACCCAGGTGAGGTACCCATGACGTGCTACTGTTGTTTCTGGCTAGAGTATGGTGACCCTCAGACCAGAAGGCTGTGCTTTGAGACACTGACTACCCAAAAATTATTTAGTTGGCCTTTAATTCCTTCCTTAATAGTTTTTGAGGTTCTTTTCCAAATTTTCAGTCTGGCATTGCATGCTAAGGAGAAGCAAGGAAGAGGAGTTTGTCTTCACTTGGGTGGAAGCCTTAAGGGATGGAGCAGCTCTCCCCAGGAGCAGAACATGGAGGCAGCAATAGGAAACAGCAACAGCTCCCAGGGTGAAATTGAGTGGAAGAAATGAGGCCACTGGTTCAAGAGAGAGGATTTCAAGCAATTCCCTGCCCTGAGGTTCTCCCGTGGCACTAGAGGCCAGAGAAAGACAACTGCTTGAACTCTACCAAAATATGTCAAAGCTTTCCCTGGTAGACCTTCAAAGCAGTTGTTCTCACCTTGTGGGCCAGTTTTTAGGAATTTCATGTTGAAGAAGATGACATGCCCCCACCTGCTTTAGGACTCGGTGGCCAGCCAACTATCCCCCTTGCCTTCGGACAACGTCATAGTTATTCCTTCCCTCCCTGGCAAGGAGGAATTGACTCAAGATAAAATACAACTCCTTCCCGCAAATTTCAAAACTCCCATCTCAGTTAATTCATTCACCCAGTTAAAGTTTATCATGCACCCTCTAGGTAGCAGGTGCCATACCAAGGACTGGGCATAGCAAAATGAAAAGAAGAGGGGAGAACTTACCCTCACATTGCCTGCAATCTAGTAGGCCTGGTATAGGAGACAGATCATTAAAGAAGTAAATACCATCAATCTGAATGCAGTGAAAACAGCAGAAACGGAGGTTCTAACCCAGATTAGGAAGGTGGGCACTCCTCCAAAAGAAGAGGCTCAAATCAAGGAAAGGCTCAACTTTCATGTCTCAGGGCCCAGCCTTGTGGGGCGAAGAGAAAGGAGTCAGAATTGAGGGAAGGCCAATGGGAGATACCTTCTGGGCCAAGGAACTCTCTTAGCAGGGTTTGAGGGTGACCAAAGCAGTCCAAAGGAAACATTGCCCAAGTTCCGCCCACGAGCCCAAAGGCAGCGTGAAGCTGCCGTGAGCCTCCTACGACAACGTCTCGCACTAAGAGAAAGCCACTGACTTCCTTTGTCGTGCTGTTTGGCTCCAACAGTTTAATCCAATGAATAATGAAAAGCCCCCGCTGCCCTCCCTACCGCCCCCCACCCCAGGTGAGCACAGCTGTGAGGAAAGCAATTGGTTTGCGGCAATTTTCATGAGCGAGAATCATAAAGAATGGGAGATGAGACAAACCAGGCCATCCAATCCACCTCCTGCCGGGGCTGGAGGCAATCTCCCTCTCCGCGGCTTCCCCGGAGCTGTGAAGCTGTGGCCGGGCCGCCACCCCCACGCCCGCCCGTTCTTCCCAGAAGCTTCCTCTGCATCCAGGCCCCACTTCTCAGTAACCTTGTTTCTGGTTCCTCACAGCCATAGACTTAATCATTCTCCTCCTTCTTCCCTGCTCTCCTGCCTTCCTCTTCTGTGTCTTCTGTCCATGCTTTTGACCCCCGGGCAGGGAGGCCAGGCTCGGTCAGCTGCTGTTGATTTCTCCTAGCCGGCTCAGGGGGCAGCTCTCCAGCCCCTCCTCCAGCAGCCCACCTAGGAAGAGAAGCCTCCGGGGTCTCCCCTCTGTAATTTTCTCAACAGTTTTAAAATGTGCCCCTTCCCACACTACAAAGGCTGCTGAGGTTTCCTACACACTGACTAGCCGCCCAGAAGGACAGCATGTCAGAGAGTCTGTCAGGGCCTTTCAGGGGCAGGGCTGCAAAATCCCCAGGGCGGGGGTGGGGGGTGGGCGTGTGTCTGAATCTGGCCTGGTCTGTGTGTCTGAGTGCCCATGTGTGTGTGCGCGTGTGTGTGTTTAGGGAAAGTAATTAC
Source organism: Cabassous unicinctus (assembly GCA_029593785.1). Classification (NCBI taxonomy): domain Eukaryota; kingdom Metazoa; phylum Chordata; class Mammalia; order Cingulata; family Chlamyphoridae; genus Cabassous; species Cabassous unicinctus. Next base: position 16,126 of record JAQZBX010021555.1, read on the forward strand.
TCAGAATGAAACAAAATATTTCCCCATCAAGCTTAGCTGCTGCTTCTACCAGCAGCCCCAACAAATACAGCTTCACCCACCCACAGCCCCATTGCTTGGCCTCCACCCGGGGCTGTCTCCCCACTGCCAGAGGCAAGCCCCCCTAATACCAGAGTAGTGGACAGAATCTCGAGGATGCAGATCCGAGCACCTTCCTTTTCAACTTTATGGATGCTGTCATCTCCCCCTCCCCTGTATCCTCATCCCTTTGTTCTCTGCCCCATCCTGAGCTCCAAATGTCCCCCCTTGGGCCCTGCCTTCACCCACCGCCAGCTCCATGATTGGGAAGGAGGAGTCTGAGAAGAATGAGAAGTGTGTGAAGAATGAGAAGTTTAAAAAAGGGGGGAGGAGGGAAGTAGTGGGAAGGGAACTTTGCGCCCCTCTCCCCCCACCCCATTAGCAGAGCTAATTGCACAGTAATGACCTTGTGTTAGTATCAGAAATTTATCCTGGAAAACAGTCAGCTGTCCCAGCAGACACACACTCGCTTCGTGGCGATGGCTTGACACTTGAGAAAAAATGAGCAATTTTTCTCTCACAAAGAAACTTCTCATGACCCCAACTCTGTTGTGTTCCATGAGGAGCTGTGAGCTGGTTCCTCCCAGCTTTCTGTGGCTTTAATCATAATCACCTTGAGGGCAGGAATTGGGTCTTCTTCCTCCTTGCCTTTGGACTGGCCAGACCAAGCTGGGCTCTATCTAGATAAAATTCCAGTGAAGTGAGACTGAGCGACTGCACAGAGAATATGGGGCTGCATGAGGGCAGGGGTGCCCTCTGCCTCCCCTTGTCTGCATCTGTGCCCCTGCCAAGAAAATCCACTCACTCCTTCACATGACGTGCTTGTTTTTGCTCTAAAGTCTAGTCACAGGCCGCTTCTGCAGCCTGGAATGAATGTGTCCTCCATTTTTCTTCCAGTCCAAATCTTCCCTGCTTAAAAATACCAACTCAAACTCTACTCCCCCAGGAAGGCTTCCCTGATTCAGCTCCTAACTTAGGCCCAAACTTTTCTCCGGGATTCCTCCAGCACTCATGTTCATTTTGCACCAAATCACAGCCACGTGCTCACCTCTCTTCAAAGCAGTAGACATTCACTGACTGACTGTGGATGAGTGTGAGGCACTGAGGGCATAGAGAAGAAAAAAACACTCCAGCTCAAGGAGCTCACAGTCTAGCAAGAAGTCAATAGAATGTTTTGCTAAACTCTATGGCAAAGGTAAGTATTAAGTCTGATGGACTGACAAGAAAGAAGGCCTCTCAGTCAGGCTTGGAAGTCAGGGAAGGGACGGTTCCGAGTGCTTCACGTGTATCAACTCATTTAAACCTGCCAGTAAACTGATGGGAGAGAGACCATTATTATTATCACCGTTTTATGGGCAAGAAAACTGAGGCCCAGAGAGGTTTTGTAACTTGCCCAAAGTCACACAGCTACTGAATGGCAGAGCCAAGATTTCAACCGGGCAGCCTAGCTCCAAAGCCCTCAAGCTTAATCTCTATACCCCCACTAATCCTGTAGGAACCAGCTGAGTGATGATGGAAATAGGAAAGATGTCCGGGGCAAAAGAAAAGCAGTTGCAAAGTACTGGAATCTAGAAAAAGCATGGGGAGAGGAGCAGAGGAACTGCAAGCACATACTGAGCAGAAGCACAGAAGGTGAGGTGGGAAGTGAGGAGGAGAGACAGGACTTATCTTTGTGTGGCCACAGCACAGGCAGCCTAGAGGGGGCTCCAGGAGTGTCTGGAGAGGAGGCTGCAAAAGTGGACACAGTCCAAGTCTGGAAGGGCCTTGTATGCCAAGCTGGAGCATGTCAACCTCGACCTGAAGACCCTGAGAAGTCTTGTAGGATTTTAAGCGAGAGGGTGATGTAATCATTTTATCCCCTAAGGTGACCGACATGATCCAGGCGAGGGATTTGAGGGCCTGAGCTAGGGCAGTGGTGGTAGGTGTGAGGAGGGGAGGGCAGCGGTTTAAAACATTTCAGAGGTAAAAACAAGAAGATTCCGTGACTGGCTAAATTTAGGTGTCGAAGGGAAACATCAAGGAGGGCTCTGAAATTTTTAGTTCAAACAACTAGTTTGGTTTAGTTGTGTCCTTCTCTAAGGAGGCGGAGCAAGTTGGGGAAGGAAGCATGAATCCAAAACAGGAATTTAGAAATGCACGTATAGAGCCAAGGAGAGAGAGATGAGTCAGAGATACAGAATTGGAAAAGCTTTAGGGTGTGGGCTGGGGGAGAGAGACCGCCTGGGTTCAAATTCTGGCTCTCTCACTAGATACCTATAAACTGCAGATAATAATTGGTTCCTTGTGAGCATTAAATGATATAACCCTTATTATGCAAGTTGCATAGAACCTGGAACAGATAAAGTGCTCAGGAAATGTTCAGTGCTACCACTGTTAATATTAGTATTATTTAGCAGCCAGAGCCCTAGGAGTGGATGTGATCACTCAGAATGTACAGAGAGAGAAGAAAGAAGGGATGAGAGTTGAACACTGCAGAAAATGGGAGGAGGCAGAGGAGAGAGTGAAAGAAGCAGGAAGGGAGGTGAAATCCAGGGAGAATCATGTCATAGAAGAAAATTCCACCGTTGATGTGGGTATGGGCAACTACGCAGCAGAAAGGTCAAAGAACTCATTTTAAATCAATTTCACGTGTCGCCTCTCTCCCCAACCAATTATGTGCACTCCCCAAGGACAGAGTCCATATGTTTGTGGCCATGCCCGCTGTGTGGTTGAAGTCCAGCGTGTCCGGGGAGCAGCACAGGACCGTACCCCATGTACCTGGCCCAGAACTGGATTTGGTAAGACCTCCAAACATGCCGAATGGATGAATTAATAAACTGATGAATGAGTGACACGAAAAGATGAGCTCGAGTTCTGGCTCTGCCACTTGCTAGCTGCAGGATCCCAAGCCAGTTATTTTTAACCTGCCTGGGACCTCACCAGGGTTGTTGTGAGTATCAAATGAGATAACATATGTGAGAGTGTTGTGTAAACTGCACCAGGCTTTACAAATGTACGGGATTATTAATAAAGGTTGGGGACTGACTCACGAAAACCATTTACTGTGCCTCCAGCAAACAGCAGAAATGTGGATAAGTCTTGGGGGCTGGGATAAGAAAGGATTTTCATTCCACTGAATGGATGGAGACTGGATTTGGTGAACAGATTTGTTGTCTCCAGGGGTTCCAGCTCCCCAATTCCACAGGGGGCTTCAAGCCCCTGACCCAAAGCATCCTCTGTTGATTCTTCCCACTTAGTCTGTTGAAATCAGGGATTACGACTTCCTGGTTTTGACGGGGCCTTTTTGTATTTGTCACTTTAATTAGTTTTGACATTTTATCTGGTTTCTTTTCATTAGTGGAACAGTCAGAGTCCTGAGATTGCAAACTCTCTCCAGACTCCTTGGGGAGAATTCCAGGCTTTGGTGTCCTGGTCTTACAAGAATCTTGGCTTGGCCTTTTCCTGGAAGCTGGGCTCTCACTGCAGTACACAAGCCAGGCACAGCAGAGATACACCGTGCTGCAACCGCCATCTTTGTCAAGAGTGAAGCAAACAAGCATGTCCTGAGCTGTGAAGCTGCCTGGCCCCAGCCCTGTGTTTTATCAATGACACTGTCTTTCCTCTAGACCAGCAAGCTGCCCAAGCTTGGGTCCAACAGGCAATTGGAATGGCTAAAGTCAAAGGGCCAAGAGCTTTGCAAAGAGGCACAGGAAGAAATTGCTCACTGCTCTGCAATTTATTTCTAATGTTTAAATTCATTATAAAGTCCACTTTAAAATATTACAATGCCTTTTAAGAAAAGAAGAAAAATTATTTACATCCCTTCTGTCCTACCCCAGCATGGTATAGAAGAAAAGGGCACAATGTCTTAGAGTCAGAAGGCCTGGATTCCTGTTCTTGACCCTGGACCAGTCATTTAATTTCCTCATCTACCAAATGCTCTACTGGTATCCACACATTCGGACTCTCAGGGTTCTCATGAGAATTAAGTGCAAATAATACCTTTTGAGAATCTTCAAGGACGTGACCCCATGGAAGAATACAGATTAACCTCTGGACAGTGTGCCTGCTGGATATCCATCTACGATGTGACAGAAGGAAGAAGGGAGCTAAGAACCATCATTTATTTAACACTTGCTACAAGTCAGTCATAATATATTAGACATTTTATCTAGCTCATATAATCCTTGTACACTGTGCAGCAGGCCTTATGTTTCCCATTTTACAGGTGAGGAAGTTGAGGTTCAGAGAGCTAAAGTGACACAGCTGGTAAGTGATAGACCCAGGGTTTAAACGCAGGTCGTACGGGTGCCAAAACCTGTGCTCTTTCTTCTACACAAGGTCATTGAGGAGGAATGCACTTGTCTTTCTTCCTAGCCCTACTCCTCCAACATCATTTTCACGTCTCAGATAATGCAGAGAGCCCTGGACCCACCAGTGTTAGGTCCAGCACTAAAACTATTTGAGGGATGATGTGACCTTCTGATCTTGCACTTGTCTTTGCTTCCCCAGCTCCCTGACTACTTTAGCCCACAAAGCCAGGCTGGATTCAGCAAACCTTGTCCAGTTGTCCCAAGTCTAACCTGGAATACTGTATGCTTGGGCAGAAACTACAAAGCAGAGATGAGACCTCTGAAATGGGGGAGGAATGGGAGGGAGGCAAATATATCCCTGGCTCAAGAGGTTTGAATTGCCAAGAACTAAAAGCAAGGCTGGACTCTCAGAAAGAGACTGGGCATTGGCTCAGGGTTCCACGATGTCTCCTGCATCTTCTTGGGGAAGGAGGAATTCCTGAAAGCTCTTCTGATGACTTGGAATGGAATGGTTTGCAGAAGTCACCCAGCTCTGGCTAGAGTTGCTATATTGGTGGGAGTGTTGGGTGCGGGGCGGGTGCAGAGGGTGACATCTGCTGGAACTACTGATAATGACGTACTGATAAAGAACCCCCATAGGGATTGACTAGCAAAGTTCATTCCAATTAAGGTATAAAGTTACTCCCCCACCCCCCAATGTTGTGCATCAACCGAATTCTCCACCAGCAGTAGACCAGCTTCAACTGATGTGTATTTTCTTAGCATGAATGTAAAACCTTTGCAGAAAGTGGCCACATGCCTCAGTAAGCAGGGAATAAAGGAGGTGGGAAGAGGAGATCAGGGACCGTCAAGGTTGGGTCAGAAACTCCTGGGCGCTGATCTGCTTGACAAAGCAGTGGGTCGGCTCGGCTTGTATGTGTCTCTTTCTCTGCGTCTCTCCCTGCACGTCAGACAATCCAGCTATGAACGTCAGACTGCTCCCTTTACATCTCTGCTGGGGGCTTGGCAGGGAGAAGGGAATGGGGAAAGGGCTCCCTATTTAGAAATTGCTTTGAGATGGAAAGACAATATGACACATCGGCTCATGTCAAAGGAGCTCATTCTTCCCGCCTACAGCATTAGCAATTTCCTACCGAGATTTAAAATTTTTTTATTTGTAGCACAACTCAATAGGACAGTGCCACTCAGAGCAGGGT
>JAQZBX010021555.1:21770-32295 GCA_029593785.1 Cabassous unicinctus
GGGGGGGGGGGGGGGACTACAGACTCAGGTTGCCCCAGCCTTAGCTTCATATGGGATGAGAGAAATGGGGGAGGGGAAATCAAAAGTTTGAAAATCTGAAACACTACCCCCTTCTTCAGATCTGGGAAAAACTGCGCTTTAGTTGCTTTCCCTTCCACCTTCCCCCACACAGTCTCCTCCTTTCCCCTCATAGAATTCTAGAGTGTTGGTGCTGGAAGGAGCCTCCAAGAGCTCCTCATCCAACTTCATCATCTCACAGATAAGGAAACTGAGGCCCAGACAGGAGACTTGACTGGCTCCATGGCTGTTTTGGTGCCTCAGCACTGGAGCCTAGGCACCTGGTGCCTGCCTGGTGCCCTGGCTTGCCACTGTGCCATGTTAACTCTCGCTGCTTCTTTCTATCTCCTTCCCTCCAGGTCTGGATGGGACCCTAAGGATCTGAACTTGGCCTCTCCATATGGAAAAAGCATCGATGTGTTTTGGAAGTGGGTTTGTGGGGGAAAGGGATTTTGTAGGAGAAAGGTTCCCATCTTTACATGAGGATGTTTCTCTACTCTGTGGCTGGTTGTATGTATGATTTCAATGATGTCAGCAATTGACCCGGGTTGGAGGTTGCATGAGGAAGACAACTAGGGTGGGACTTTGTCTTAATGGAAGAAAAAAAAAATACTTTTTAAAAATCTCTTTCTGAGTGTGTGCTGCTCTGTCCCTTTGCATGTGTCTGTCTCTGGGTATGTGTGTCTCTATCTCTGCCTCCTGTATCTCTCTCTGTATCTCTTATCTCTGTCTTTCTATGTGTCTCTGATTTCATCCACAGACTGTCTCTATGTCTCTGGCTCTACCTTTCTCTTGTCTCTACCTTTGTCTCTGTTTCTTTCTGTCTCTCACACCCCTGTCTCTCTCACACACCCTCACTGGAGCACTCCAAATTCAATTGTTATTGACTGACCCGAGAACCCCAGTCCCTTCCGCAGCCCTGTCAGAGAAGAACCTCCTTCTCCATGTTAGGCTGAGAAATGCCAGGTCCGGAGCTGCTGCTGGGGCGCCAGAGACGGTTGCTGCAGAACCGCCTGCCGAGTGTGGAGGCTGAATCCGGGAACAATGAGATATTATCTGTTAATTCTCGGCTCCTGCCACCTGCTCTGCTCCAAACAGGCTCCTTTGCCTTCAGTTTAGATGTAAATTCCCCCACTCGTTGTAAGCAAAATATTGATTTCCCTGCATCACAGGCCTGGGCCCTTGGAACGGTCTTGTGTTTTTTCATTCCCTGCAAAAGCAAAACAAGGCGCTTTGTTCTGCAAATTTCCCCGGGAACTCGGGTGGGGGAGGGAGAAATCGCCGCGGAGTGACAGAGTTGCCATAAACACGGGCAGAGAGCAGTTCGTCTCCATTTGTATTTTACATAAACACAAACCTACCGCCTCGGAAAATGCTAATGAGCGCGTAGCCAAGGGACCTCCGAGCTCCGGTTTCTCCCGGGTGCTGAGGTCTGCATCGGGTGGTGGAGAGGAAGGTGAAGGGGCCTGTGGAATCCTCAGGTGGCTTCTAGAAGCACCGGGAACGCGAATGGGAACACCACAGACTCACTTGTGCTTAGAACAGCAACCGAGCACCTCCCGCAGGAAGGCGGCCTGGATTGCAGTGTTGCCAGGGTCATGCCTACACGTCCTTCCTGCCTGAGTTTCTCGCCCCTTCCTGAGCTGCCACGGCTCAGGGTGGAAGCTGCGAACCCAGAGCAATTGCCCCCACCCCCTATCCCACCCATGTGCCCACGCGATCATTGCACCAACGGGGCCTTCAGCACTGTGGACAGAGCCAGGCGCACGTACTGGGCGGAGAAGCCCGGCTGGACCAGGGTCTTGCCAGGCCTTTGCTTGGCCCGCGGTGCCCGGTGCACAGGCTGCCCGCGGCTCGCAAGTCCAGGGGCCGGCTGGCGCGGCTGGCGCAGATGGTGCGCTGTGGAGACCGCCTGAAGCTGGTGCTCCGAATCTCCTCCCTCCGGAACGTGAATCACCGCCCGAGCCACTTCCAATTAGCGTGTTAATTAGGAGGAAAGACCCTCCTCCCCCACCGGCCCCCCCACCAGCACCGCGGCGACCGGAGCCTCCAGTTAAAGTTTCCTTCCCAGCACCAGGAAGGCAAAGGAATCTAAGTCTGGAGCTTCGGGTGAGTCTCACACAGGAGGAGGCTCACCCGCCCACCGGTCGGGGACACGAGGCTCCAGTGACTGGCTCCCCTTCCCGGGCCGCGCCCCGCAGCTGCCCAGACTCTCCAGGGCTGAGTGAGGCGCCTCAGAGCCCTCAGCCAACCTGCTCCCGGGCCTCGCCCCCCATTTCCTGGAGGGAGGATCTGCCTCATTTCTAGCCTCAATTCTCCCTGTTAGTTTTCGATCTTTCCGGCCCCCGTTATGTTTAAGCGCAAGAAACATCATCTCCAGTGATGTTGCACCGATGTGGGGTGGTGGGTCTGGCGGAAACTGAGAGTTCTCTTTGAAATGCCCCCCATTCCTATTCGCTAGAAACTTTCCCCTCCCGTTGCCATGGAGAGAGACGGCCGCTGCCTCCCGTCGCCATAGCAACGTGCGGATACCGTGGACCGCAGGATTGCGGAGCTCTAAAAGTCTACTCGCAGTTCGCGTCACCCGGCAGTCATGGAGTCTTCAGCATCTGAAGCCGGAATCTGGAGCAAGTCTGACTAACTTCTCCGGCCGGGAACATCCGCCAAGGTCCTTCTGCGAAACCCCCACCCCAGCCTCTTTCTTTTATAGGTTTATCTATTTCGCCGACACTTGTAGGGCGTGTGGCAGTTTACCCAACGTTTTCACAAACACTATCTTTATAGCCCCCAGGCAGCCCGTGAACACTAGCCATCACTGAACCCCTTTTACAGAGAGGAAAACTGAGGCTCACAGAGACCCAAGGTCACGCGAGGTGATGTATGCCGAAGCCTGATCCCGAGCATTTTTTCCGGCCTTGTACCTTCCAAGATGCTGGACAGCCGGGCTCTGCCGCCTCTCACCCGCTCGGACTCAGGCCGGTCCTTGAGTGTAGAGGGGGCGGCGGTGAGGCGCCAGACTTGCCAGCTGCCGCGGGATGCCACGTGAGGGGCGGGGACCCTGCGGAGAAGTGATTAAAAGCCGAACGGAACCGCAGGGGGCCGCTGCGGGAAGGGTCTTGGTGGGGCCGCCTTGCCCCGCCCCAGGCCGGTCGCAGCGCAGGTTCGCGCGGCTGCTCGGCGGGCCAGGCTGTGCGGGGCATGAGCGGGGTGTGGGGGGCCGGGGGGCCTCAGTGCCAGGAGGCGCTCGCGGTTCTGACCTCGCTGTGCAGGGCCCGGCCGCCACCTCTCGGGCTGGACTTGGAGACTTGTCGGAGCTTGGAGCTGCAGCCTCCTGAGCGGAGTCCCAGCGCGGCCGACGCAGGTAAAGGGAGACCCGGAGCCCCCCATCACCCACCCCCCATTCCTGGAGACTCTCTCTGGCTCTCCCCATCACCAAAGGTCCGGCCCCAGGAGCCCCGGAACCTAAAGAGAGAACTCGGGCTCGGGATTCTGGATTCGGAACCAGCCTCCACCAGTCCCTTAGCCAGTCTCCCACAGGGCAAGAGGAGCGACAAGGAAGGGACCCTCCTGTCCCAACCCATGTAGCTACCCATGTAGCTATGCCAGGAGCTCCCGCGGGAAGCCAGGCTCCCGGGACGCGGCGCCCCTCGTGGCCTCAGTTTCCCTCGCGTCTCTCCACTCGCCCTGTGGGCGATCTGCCAGGATAGGGACGTTGGAGCAAGCAGGAGATGAGGGACATCCCGGCTGAGGAAGAAAGCTAGTCTATGCAGAGGTATCGAGGTCCCAGAGTCCGTTTGTCAGTCTGTCCGTCCGTTTGTTCTCTCTGGGGACGCGCGGCCCGAGACCCCTGGGTCTCTCAGGGAGAAACTTGGGTCTGCAGCTGGCACGAGGTCTTTGTGTCCTGGTGTCTCTCGGGCTGCAAGTGGCTTTCTGCGTCTCCGCTGCGGGGCGGGGGACGGGGGGCGGGGTGGGGGAGGGTGTCGCCGCTTGCCCCCCCATCCCCGCCCCTATAACTCGCTCCCTCGGTCTCTCTCTGACTCACTCGGACTCGGGGCCGGTGCGCTACTGAGCCGCTGCCTCTCGCCGACTTTGCCAAGTGGGCGCCTCCTGCCCGAACCGCGCGGACCCTGCGCCGGACGCAGCCCCCGGCAGCCGCCGAGCCGAAGGGGGTGCCCGAGCCGAGCCGAGCTCGCCGGAGCTGGTGAGTCCCGAGCCCGAGCCCCGCGGCGCCTCCCGGGAGTCGCGACAGCGGCAATGGCCTGTCGCGCCCTGGCGGCAGGAGCCGCCGGAGGGTCGGTGGCTGGCGACCGGTCGGCTCGGGGTTTTTACCTGCGGCATCAGGGTCCTGCGGCCACACTCGCGGGCTGCATCGAGGCTTCTTTGTCCCGATCCAGACGTCTGGAGGGTCCCGGGCGGGAGGGGGTGCGGAGTCTAGTCTGCTCCGGGAGGGGGCTAGGAGGTGGCTGGGCAGTGCGGGGCCTCGAGAGAATGCGGGGTGGGGGTGGGGAGATCCTGCAGGCACCAAGGCGTCGGAGTTTCCGGAGGCTCCACAGATTCTACCACCCCTGTCCCCTTACTTCGACCCCAGTGGCGCGGGGCCAGGGGGTGCACCAGGTTCGCACGGCGACTCAGCACCGCTGGCGCCTGAAGGGGAGGAAGGGGCCGGGTGAGGCGGGAATTTCGTCCCCACGCGCTTCTCCAGGGACTGGAAACCCGGGGCTGGAGCAGGTACAGGTGGAACAAGCTCTTCAGAGCCTGCGGGTTCCAGAGGCTGCCCTGTTTTCGCTTCGGGTCAAAGGTCGGAGATAGCCCTAGATTCTGGGTTAGGAGCAGGGGCCGCTGAACTGGGAACTGGGCCAAGGGTAGGTTTGTTGTGTGTGAGGGTTCTGGGGTGAGTGGAGCCAACTTCAGCCCTGTGTGGGTGGTAGGGGCCACTGCTTTCTCTGCAGCCCTGGCAATGTTTAATCAATAGGTTGGTTACTGCAGCAGAAGGGACTGAGGTTAGACATAAGGAAGAACTTTTAGAGGCTGGTACAGTCATGGAGGTTACAGAGGTTGATTCTCCTCGGATATTCTTCCGAAAGGACTAGGCCCAACAAGTATTATTAGGCTCTGGTTCTCCGGTGCTATTCCTTCCTACACCACTCAACTTATGTCCACAAACACAACAATTTTTCCCAAGTCAGGGATTCTTTTCCTGCCTCCCCTTCTCCCCAACTCCCTTCCATCCTTTCCTCCAATGATGTGTCTCCAGCAGGGCCCTTAATGCTGTGCCTGACCTTAGAAGAGATCATTAGAAGAAAGAACACACCTGTACAATTCTACCTGGAACAGAAGTTGCCCCTGCTGAGTGTCTAGGGCAGGAATGCATGGGGTGAGGGACTAGGAGGGTGGTAATAGCATATCTTGCTGGAGGGAGGCACTGGTGTTCTGACTCTAGAGGGACACCCTGTAGTCTGGAGTGGCAGGAACCTGGGCCGTCAGACTGAGGGTGAGGGAAGGCCCAGGGGTGGCAGCCAGTCGGCCCAGATGAATCAGTATGCTTTTTCTGTAGGGTGCTTCAGAAAGTGAGTTTGTGTTGTCAGCCCTGGGGAACTTTAACTTTGGCTGCTGAGTCACGAGCCTCAGAAAGCCCTGGGGCCAACCTGGGGGGCAGGAGGAGGGCATTGAAAGGGATGGGGAAGGCAGAAAGAGACCCTTGATCATAGCAAAAAAAAAAGAAAGTGGTTGAGAATGGCTTTGGAGCTTTGGGGGTTTAGGTGAACTTGGGGTATAGGGAGATGTGGAGTACAAGACCAGGCTCCCAGGTGTTCTACCTCCCAGCCTGCTCCATGTATACCAGAGCCACTGCCTGGGTCCGGATTCTCCAGCCAGAGAAATACTGGATCCTTTTCATTTGCAGTATCATGAAAAATGCAAGTAGCTAGAGTATGCCCACTTTCCTTTACCATTTTCTGTTTTCCCCACCTTCCTCCTGTTCTCAGTCTCTAGCTCACGGGATTTCTAGTAACAACCTGAGATTCAGCAACTGACGTTCAGATTCTGCTATCATTTGTTTGAGACTCTCCTATATGCCAGAGTCTGTGCTAGGAATTACACAGAATGTGTCAGTTAATCAAACTCTGACTTGGAAATACTTCTACACAAACTGTGTCAGTTAAAGGCAACTTCCCCTTTTTCTTAAAAAACTCTAAAGATAAAGGGTTTGCTTTCCTCTGTAATACACCCACCCCACAAAGGTCATGTGCCTTGCCAATGAATTTTTTCCATAGGCTAAGTTGCAAAGCTTGGGTGTGCAAAGTGTGGGTTCTGAACTTGAGCTAGTGAGCGGAGGTCCAGAGATGGTCCAGAAAATGTAGGAACCTGACAGGAGACCCCAAGCTGCCCTGCCCCTCTCAGGCTGTCACTTGGGAGTGGTTATACTCCAACTGGCCTGTGGCCATGAGATGGATGTGTTGTTTGTCCACTTCTCTAATAACTCTGGAGATGTTCTGTGACCCAGCCACCTGGCTTTGAAGTTGGCCTTTTTGCAACACAGAGAATTTGATCCTGCCTGTCATGGCAAATTAAATGAAAGCATTTCATTAAAAACACAAAAGGCCCATTTCTATAGCTGAATAATCAGCCACTCTCTCACTCCTTCTTGCTGGAAGGAAGGAATTCTGCAGATTTTGCCTTCTTTGAGGAAAGATGCAATGAATGAGTCCTTTAGAGCCAATGGCAATGATATTCTGACTCTATAGTGTGTTTTGAGCTTTAGGATTCTAGAACCAGGTCCAGAAAGTAGGAGTGGTAGAACTTTTAGATTTACAGTTCTAGAAGTTCTCTTCTCCCTCTGACTGTAGGAACTTCAACAGTGGACAGGGAGAGGTCAATTCAGAATTCTTCATCCCTCCAAGCTCTGTAGGAAAGACGTGTTTTCTATTAACAGTTCTAACTGTACTCTGTCTTCTCTGCCCACAGACTTGAGGGTAGAACATGTGGCTGCAAACAGTTAGGACTGCAATTGAGGTGTCTGGATCAGGCCAGGTTTCTTTAGGGGCTGTGTAGGCTTGTCTGGAGTTGGGAAAAGCAAGATAAGAGAAGGTCCTGGCCAAGGCTGGTAGAACTCCTGCTGGTCCTGCTTAGGGAAAGAAGCATTTAAAACAGGGCCACATTTAGGAATTGAAATGAGAGGGGCATTTGAAAGTGGAAGTGAGGAGGGCGCCCGCCTCTGGAGGTTCCCGGGTATAATGGCACTACCTCTTTGCTTCCTTCTCTCTCTGGGGGGCACTGGACAGTTTTCCTTGCTACTTGGTGACCCACTCTGGCCTCTCCTCTCACTAGTTACAGAGATGGACAGGGAGAGGAACGCTGATGGCAAAGAACTCTGGTTCTCCATCTGCCCCTCCCCTCCATCAGCCCAGCCCTTACATCCCCATTCAGAGAGGCCACATGCCCTGACTGATCAGGCGGAAAGGTACGGCTGCCATCTGCCAAAGCGATAATACTAATAATCGCTAAATCAGAGCCAATGCTCTGTTAGCTATAACGCTCCACATTGGTCTCCAATTTATCTCTGGCTCCCCTATTGATGGTGGAAGCGGATGCCCAGTCATAAAGCTTGGTGCAGCCGGCCATAATTAGCCGGGCATTGTCTCTCCTCATCCAGCTTTTCCAGGAGGACTAATTCCTTCTCTGTTTGGATGCTGCTAATTATCCCCACAGGTAGCTCGGGGGCCCGGATCTCTGCAAGAAGGAAGGAAGCAAAGGCCCTCCGTCGCCCCTCCCCCCAGCCCCTAATTTTAATTATACTGGGTTCTCCTAGTAAATTTACAAGCCAAATGGCCGAGCTTATGGTTCATGGACCAAGTCTGTGAGCCTCAGCACAGAACAGCCTCTGTTCCCCCAACACACACACACACACACACACAAACTCAGCTACTTCTGTGGATGGGACTTTTCCAGAGGCCATTGGTTATTTGCCTGGTGATTGGTGGGTAACCTGCAGTGTCTGTACTTTCCAGGAAAGAAGAGAGTTGGTTGGTGGGAAGAGAGGGGAGAAGCTGTGTGTGTGTGTGTGTGTGTGTGTGTGTGTGTGTGTGTGAGAGAGAGAGAGAGAGAGAGAGAGAGAGAGAGAGAGAGAGAGAGAAAGAGTGCCAGTCATAATCTGAAGTCTCCAGGGTTCCACCTAAATTCGGAGGTTCAGGCTGCTGTGCAGAGAACTCCACCACCCCCTTCTCTGCTTACAACCAAGAAATGCCTCCCCAGCTTCTCTGACCAGCCTTCGACTCTGTAGTTCTTGAGCTCAGCCTCCAGGCCCCTCAGAGAAGCCTGGCTCAAGAACCTGGACTTTGGCATTAGAAAGTCCTAGGTTCAAATCCCAGCTCTTTCACTTAATGCAATGTTTCCTTGAACAAGTTACTTAGCTTCTCTAAATTTAGGTTGTTTATCTTTGAGAGTTGAATATTAATTTCTCAGGGCAGCCGCAAAGATTAAATGAGTTAATGTAAAGGGCATGGTGCTAACCACGTCGAAATAAATGCAAATATGAAGAGTATCAATATTAATGGTTCTGCCTTGAGTTTCTGCCCGACTCAGATTAGGCGCTCTTCTCTGCAGGCTCCTGGCACTCCTGTGTCTTTGCTCTCTGGTCCCTGGACTGCGACCTCTCTGTGTCTCTGTCTCTAACCCAAGGAGAGCTCCTCAACTGAAGGCAGCTCCTGCTCTGGTACAGCTCTAGCACTTGAGGGTCTACCAGCAATCCCAGGCCCTAAAACCAAACGTTCTCTAGCTTTGGGGTAAGCAAGGAAAACAGTCCTTTTAAAAAAAAAAAATTCCTCTCCCCAGTTTATCTTTTCGATTACCATCTGTTAGCAAGAATGCCTGTTACTGTTACAAAATGGATTTTCCTGACATGGGAGCCCATTAGAAAAATAGGAACAATAGCAAGCGATAAGACCTGCTGATGAATCCTAACACTTGTGGGTAGAGAGAGAAGGGCAGGGGGCTCCAGGGCTCTGTCTTTGGAGAAAGAAGTGTCAGTGGGGGAGATAAGAAAGCCCTGGGCTGTGAATTAATAACCCAGCATTTTCCAGGGAGAGGAGGGAGGCCATGAGCCATCCTCCTGGCGAGACAGACTCACTTCCAGTGACAAATAGGTCCTGCCCTGTCAGCCTTCAGGGGATCTCAACTTCCCAGAAGAGAAGAGGGACCCGAGGTCTCTCAGATGCTTTGCCTTCTGGTGTGGTAAGAGTTTATAGCATCCCCTTCCCAGCCTCAGAGGGCCTAGCTTTGGGTCTGTTCTGTATACAGTTATCTATTATCTTCCACTAAAAAAACAGCATAAAAAATAATAGCAGCGTACACCAAGTTCAGGCACTGTGCTCAAAGTCTTAACTTATTTAATAGTCCCAATAATTCTGTGAGGTAGGGATGATTAGAATCCTACCATTAAATAGGAGGAAATCACGTTTGGAGAGGTTAAGTAATTTGCTCAAGGTCACACAACTGGAAAGCACTATGGATGGAATGTGCTCTGGGGTCATTCTGGCACTGGTGATGACCTCAGATGTCTGTCTGGTGTCTGAGCACCCGGTGAAGTCCAGTTCCCCAGCCAGGGCTGGAAGCCAGGCACCCCTACACAATTCCAAGTCACTGGCACGTGTTTCCAAAGCCTTGTCCCATAGTTCTTTTCTCTGCCAGAGACTTTTAGGCAATTAATTACTATCGTTTCCCAAACCAGGTTCCCATGGAATACTGGAGATCCTCTGATACCTGGATGAAGGTGTTCCACACCTAATATTGAGCAATAGACCACTTTCCCCCAATTTCCAAGAAACATTTGCAAAAGCATAGGGTATTCACGATTGTAGACTTTTCTCCCATGGTTTTCTCCTTACTCCTTGGGAACATGCTGCTGTTTACCAGTTAGCTGGTGATGGCAATGACAAAACAACTGGACAAGTAGCAAGCAAATGAGTACTGACAGAAAAACTTGGAGATCTGAGATCTTGAATATAGTATGTTTTATATTTTGAGATCCTGTGAGACCTGGCTATCTATGAAATAGTAGTATGACTTCTGCTAGTAAGATGGTTCCTGGTTTGTCATGATGAATTTATCTCTATTTATTAGTGTTCACGGCTTGCAGGTGTTCTGCCCACTAAACAGGTTCTAAAACTAGAGGATGTGGCTGAGCATAGGTAATTCTAATAAAAATAGCATATAATTATTATATTGCTTACTATATTTCACACACTGTCTCTCAGCACTTTTAATACACTTTTGATGTCATTTAAACCTTGCAATGACCCTGTGAGGTAGATACTATTATTATCCCCATGTTACAGATGAGGAGCATGAAGCTGAGAGAGGTTAAGTAGCTTGCCAAAGTCACACAATTAAAAAGCAGTGGACGGGGAAGATAAGCAGACACAGAGAAGACACACAGCGAATGGACACAGCAAGCACAAGCAGCAAGGGGGGG
>JAQZBX010021556.1:0-32191 GCA_029593785.1 Cabassous unicinctus
GATGCATTCTGAAAAATTGGTCTAAATTTGGGAGATCTGGTTTACAGAAGCATAAATTATTTTAGGCAATGAAGCTTAACCTAGGTATAGAATAAATGACAGAGAAATTTAACCAGAATATGGGTTTTTGTATTTTAACACTATATTGCAATGAAACTTGTTTTGAAAACAGCAAAAAATGGGCAAAAAGTCCCATATGTTCAAATCTTCTTTGAGTTGTGGAAAGATAAAGAAATTAAAAAGTTGTGAGTTAATGATGTGTGGGTCCACTTCAGCCCCAGTCAAATATCTTTAAAAGCAGTAAAAAAATAAAAAAACATGAAATGATGGAAAGCTTGGAAACAACCATACCAAAGGAGTACAAATTATTAGTCAAGTTAGTAAATTTTATATTTCTGAAGTTTTATCTTAATTCTTTTGTGTTTTTTTTGTTAAGTGTATATTATCATACTTCCAGATGGTAATATTAAATTAATAAATAAAAATTCTTAAAAGAGCTCTAGTCAAATGGTCAAAAATTAAATAAGCACTTATGTTAATATACAAAGCAGAGAGACTTTTATCAAAATAGCTTTTTGTACTTTAATCTTATCATGTCCTGAAACTCCAAAACAGTAGCCTTTTGGGGGTTGTTGGGGGTACTGGAAGCCCTTCATTCCTCATTTAGCTCAAATATGTATATTTTAATCAGAAAAGGTTGTACATGGGAATGGAGAACCCCCAGCAAGCTGCTTTTTTAAAAAAGTAAAAAGAGAGTAATAGCAGAGACTCAATCAGTAAGGGGGGATGGACACTAACTTGTCTTGTGAATTGGATATAGCCAGGACTAATATTAGCTTTAGGTTAGGTTTCTGGCAAAGGCAACATTCTAAGAAAATAACCCTTGGATTTTGGTCCCAATTGTGGAAGGGGGCCAAATTATGATGTAGCCTCCTGAAAAAGCCACTGTGAACAACATACCACACCCTGTGGCAAACAGAGGGCTTAACCCAATAGTGTTCGGTCACTCTGAAAACTGCTATCTCTATCCAGGGATGAATTGCAGATATTAGAGACAAGACAGGAACAGTTAACTGTCATGGTTACCTTCTGTGGAGGAGAGATCTGTGGAAAGACATCTGAGACACCTGCCAGTGATGATAGGTAACTGTCTTTCATGTTCCTGCCCACTCTTCTAACACCCCTCTCCGGAATGTTGAGACAAATACCCTCACAAAGATCTGAAACCATGCCATTGCAACTCAAGAAGCTGCATAGTAACTCCACAGGAAAAAGCAATCATCATGGCTACCATACCCTGTGGCAGCATGTCCAGCTACCTGTTACTCACCAGCATCTTGTGGACATCACCCATGAGTGTCCATCATGCTCACTCGAATGACTGCAAGAATTACCTCACCGAATGGAACATATTGGCCAAATACAGACTCCGATAGCATGATGGCAAGTGGATTACATCAGTCCCCTCCTGCTCTTGGAAGAGGCAAGGTGTGCT
Source organism: Cabassous unicinctus (assembly GCA_029593785.1). Lineage (NCBI taxonomy): Eukaryota > Metazoa > Chordata > Mammalia > Cingulata > Chlamyphoridae > Cabassous > Cabassous unicinctus. The sequence goes on from JAQZBX010021556.1 coordinate 1,496, forward strand.
TTCACTGTCACAGACACTGTCATGGAACTCTTGTAACCAACAAGCTGCTATTCACTAACAAAAATAGTAAGTGTCCTATATGGGGTGCCAGCCCAAATTAACAGTAACCAAGAAACTCCATTTATGAGTCACCTCATGCAGTCTAAGGCTATGAATCAGACTATTATTTAAACTTTCCCTCTGTTTTATAACCCCACTGGTGCAGGTCTTATAGAGAGGGTGAATAGCCTTTGAAAGGAACAAATAGAAAGTAATAAGGGATCTTTACAACAATTTAACTAAGAAACTGTCTCCAACCTTAACCTGTTTAAATTTAGCACCTCAGGTTACTGTCCCTTTTCCATTTGAAATGTGAACAGCAAGACAGATGCAAACATTAAGAATATGAATTAAAGGGCCAGTAGCCCTACAGCCAAAAAGGGGAACTAATAATAATCTGTTGTTGCGTATGCTTCAAATCATACAAATTCGGAAAATGGGGTCACTTGACTGTGGTGCTGGCCTATGCAGTCTTTCTGGTTGGGAATTTTAAACCCATGGGAAATAGGAGACACCTAAAACATTAATATACAACTAAATGAAAATTTAAATATCTTTTAGTAATTGTAAATACCTTTTCAAGATGAGGAAGCTTGTCCCTATGACACAAAACAGTATTCCACTGTAGCTAAGCTCCTCCTTCTGAGGTTTATACTGCCCCAAACAGCTCAGTCAGATAATGAACTTGCTTTTATTTCAGTAGTGAAGGGTGTGAGCAAATGTCTCAGAATTAAGTGGAAATTGCATGCAGCCTGGAGACCTGAATCATCAGGAAAGGTGGAAAGGATGAACTATACTTTAAAGAAAACTTTAAACAAAATTTTTCAGGAAACACAGTTAAAATGAACAGAAACACTTAACCTAGGTATCCTTTGTGTCGTGGTAATCCCTAGAAGAGAACTTGAGCTAAGTCCTTTCAAGCTTATGTATGTAAGGCACTTTCTAAGCAACCTGAGGGAAAAACCCACTTGCCCAATAACCTTAGAGGGAACCCTCCATAAGTGAGTCTTGCAGTTAGGAGAGATCCTCACCACCATGCATGCATATGCAAATATGCACCTAAAATAACCAACTGACCAGCCTCTCCACCCCTTCTCAGTCAGGGGATTAGGTTCTTTTAAAAGATTGGAGATACAACCTCCCTGAAGATTAGCTTAAACCTAAAATGGGTGGGAAATTACACCATACTATTAACCTCTCATTTTTCTCTTAAGTTACAGAAAATCAAGTCCTGGATCCATTGTACCAGAGCAAAACATTGCTATTAATCAGATCCAGGAGGTAAAAGAGGTCCTAAACAATAGACCACAGACCACATCTGAGCATGAATTAAAATATGAAGTGGAGCCAGTTGGGAACCTATTAATACATTTCCCATTAAAAAAGAAAAAATCTCCACCAGATATTAATTCTACTCTTTCTCTTACAGAAACTACAAATATCTAGCCTTTAGGGAAGATATTAATCATCCCTAACACTGTTTTACAAATCATCCAATGCTTCTACAATAAAACCAAGTATTGGTATTGCGTAAACTTGCATAATCAATATCAAATAGTGGCTGCACTAGCTGTACTAGGTGGAAAGCTTCATTTAATTTACACCTTGAAAGTCGTGGTCTGAAGAGCCTACTTAAACAAAATTCAAAGAGTTTTGTAAAATCAGATGCCAAAACATGTAGCATCACAAATAATCAAAGACAGACAATTAATCCCTTTGTTTTCTGTTTTAGGAATCATAGCATTCAACAGAGTTGCAGCTACAACCTTATACTTAGACACCAATCTCTCCAAAGAAGTGAGAGCATTAAGCCAATAATCTCATAACATGGGGAAATAAGTTCTCCTTCTGAAACCCATCCAGCTTCACCAAGTGGTTGCTCCCCTTCATTAATTATTATCTTAAAATTTTTGGCAGTTACACCTGTACTTATATCATGGAAGCAACACTTTATTCTAAAGCAATTGCAATTTTAACAGACCAACTTTTCCTCCTCAGACCACTCTCTTACAATAGTTTCCTAAGAGATGAATGCACATAGTGTCAGCAGGAAGTAGTAACAGAAGATCTGAGTTTCATTGCTTTCCCCTGTGATAAGAATATCACCAAAAACTAGGAGGGAGTTGATGGATGTAGGATGACAGATTACCTGAAAGTAACTTGTTTCTCTCCCTGTCGCTAGGATACAAATGAAAGAATTGTATGTAAATTAAAAGGTAATGAGATGCAACCCACTTGGTGCCAAATTCTGCTTTTGGTGGTCAAGAACATCCTGTTGAAGCAATGAAGTATGGAAACTAACTTCAACTGGTTGGTGGGATTGTGCAGAAGACCTTTGCTGTCCTCACTTCAATTTTCTTAATTAACATGGTAAATTTCCCACCCAGAGGTGGAGTTATCCATTCACTTTGCAATGTATGTGCAAGCATGATTTCCTGAACATACTAATCATACAATTATATAAGTAGTTATGTGTGTTCATCCATATGCATAAAAGCTAATCCATAATCAAAGCAAATGCTAAGTAGTAACTTAGGTATTTAAGCAAGAGTAAAATCCCAGCACAGGGAATCAGGTCTGAGTCACTTTATACTGGCCTTGGCTCCTGTCTGCAGACATAAATGTTTGTTCTGCCTAACTCTAATGTTAAGGTTTCTTTCTCTGGTTATCCCAAAAGGCCCAGCTTTGGGGCCTAACAAATGGGTATCAGATATCAGATTTTTTGACAGAGATATGGGGCAATATTATTTTGGTGTGTGAGAACAAAGAGATGCCTTACATTGAAACACAGCACTACAGATTTGTCCAAACAGATCAGGAAGTGCTGGGCAATGAGAAGCCTTCTTCATGGTAATGAAAGATTTTATACATAACAGGGACATTGAGGATGCAGAATATCTGCTTCCTGGTGTCCCTTGAAGAGGTCAGCAGGAAAAGCCTAAGCACAGCACTCACCCACCCTAAAGACAACTTAAGTCACAGCTTTTCCTTTGCTGAAAATTTGTACAATATTTTTGTACAATATATTTTTGGATGAATGGAGGCATGAAAGATCTGGCAGTATTACATTTCAGTTACATGTCCTCAAGATTGGCTGAGTAGATATGTTCTTTGTAATACATTTAATTGCCATTTCATGAGATAAGTCCTATTGACTCCATAGTGGAGTCCACTTTGAAATGAGTTTGCTTTGACTTCCTTCACTTAATATATGTCCTTGTGACAGTCTACATTTGGTCATATATATTCTTTTTTGTTCTTCTATGGGTAGCATCTCTTCCTGTGATTTTTGAGAAAGAATTTATGTGTTTATAATATTATAAGTGTTATGATAGGATTCTGCAAAGACTTTGTAGGTATTCTCCAGTATCTCATCCAGTTAGGGAAACCTGTCCCCATATTTGGCTTCTACTTCTTTTTTTCCTGATGATAAATATCATTGAATTACAGGCAGTGTGGAAGAAATTTGTTAAATAATTTTTATTTTTACATTTCTTTACCCAGACACAAAGTGAGCATCCCAATATTCTAATTTGTTTCTCTTATTTAAAGCTATCAATGAGTTAAATCATAAAATTATTTTTTATATCATTCACTATCTTTTCTAGCAAAATTAATTTTGTCAGGTTTGTATCTTTTTCCCATAGCTTTCTAATAATCTCAACTCATTTTAAAATGTTTTACTTATTTCTTTTACTTTTGCTCTTTTTAAGGATGTCCCCTTTGTATATGTGTGATATTTTAGCAATGTCTATTTTCCTTTGATTTATATCTCAATGTATACCTTATCTGAGATGACTTTCTTTTACTTTTTCATTAAGTCTTAGAACTCTGCAAATTTTTCCTTTTTCAAGATGGTTTTGAAAATTCAGAAATACCCAACCAAATAAATCTGTTGATTGAATTTTTCATTTCTGAAAAAAAAAGGTTGCTGGTACTTTGATTTGTATTGTGTTGAAGCCATAAGTCATTTTGGGCAGTATCGAATTTTTAACAATATTTCCCTTCTAATTCATGAGCATGGAATTTCCTTCCACTAACATTGAGATCTTTTGATTTCTTTTAACAAAGTTTTTTAGTTTTCCACATATAAGTCCTTTACATCCTTGGTTAAATTTATTCCTAGGACCATCCTCTCATTCAGTCCCATGCAGCTTGGCAGTCATTCACAGACAACATGGCCCAGGTACCTCCTGCCAGAGATTTTAGAACCACACAGAACAATGAGTTAGAAGCTCATGCATATCCTGACACAGGAAACTTCATCAAGAGAGACCCAGGGAAGAACACAAATTGCTGAGTTGTGTTGCATACAAAAGGATCCTTAGAGGAAAAGTATATAGAGAGATATCATGGCAAAATGGTTGGCAAGAGCTGCACACAGCAAATCTTGTTTCTGTTGGCTAGATAACCTAATAATAAAACAAATTTTTCTGAATTGACCCACCTTTATGCGTTGACCCCATCTGGGTATAAGGGAGCATGATTTGCTAACAGTGAGGAAACTGGAGGCAGCAAAGTATCACAGAAAAAAAAAGGAGGAGCATGGACTGAACTGCTGTAAGACAGGATGGGACCTAGGATGGAAATGTATAAGGAAAAGAGGGTATTGGAAAAGAAAGAAAATTTAAACAAATCTTAAAAGCTGGGAGGAAAATTCTGTAGAAAAACAAACAGAAAATATCATGATTCCCAGAGAAGGAACAGAAGAAAGGAAGCTTTTTCCTGGAGGCCTAAAATTGAAAAAAAATGAACAGTCTTGAATATCTTATCACATATTCAGGGAAGAATCAGATGAAAGAAATCGGAAAAAAAATATTTCAGAACTGAAAAAAAATTGAACAGTTAAACATGAACTATTCAAAGGTGCAAAATAATTTGGAACAAAATTCGAAGAAGAATCTTAACACAAAACCAATAAACAGTGAAACCCTAGACAAGAGGGAGAAATGGGTCTTTAGAGTTAATCATCAAGAAAGTCAGATCCTCAGATCTCAGCAAAACATAACAAGTCATAATAAGAAACAGAACATATGACTCAGTCAATGGAACAAATTAAAATTTCAGAGGGAACACAGGATTTGGAACAACTGAACAAAGAACTTCAAAAACATCACTTCAATCAATTTAAGGAGATAGCTATAGCACTATAGGATATTAAGGAAACGTGTGAGCATAAAGAAGAACTTGGAAATTTAAAGAGGAAAGAACAGTTATTATTGCAATGAAGTCATAATAATGGAGAGTAAAAATATAGGGCATACAAAAGCCTGTTTAAATATGAGGAAGAAAAAATCAGCAAATTAGAAGACAGGATAATTGACATCATACATTCAGGAGAGCAAATAAAGAAAAAAGAGAAAAAATGAGGAGTGTCTCAGTAATTTGAGTGACAACATGAAGCACACAAACATAGATGTCATGGATGTCCCAGGAAGAAGAGAAAATGGGCAGAAAGAATATTTCAGGAAATAATGACAGAAAATTCCTCAACTCTTATAAAAGACATAAATATACCTGTCTAGGAAGCATGTGGTACTCCAAACAGAATAAATCCTAATAGATCTACTCAGAAACACATACTAATAAAAATGTCAATTGCAAAAGATAAAATGAAAATTTTGAAATCAGCAAGAGGAAAGCAATTCATCACATACAAGTGAACCAAAATAAGAATAAGTGCCAATTTCCCATCAGAAGCAATGGAGGCAAGAAAGCAGAATTATGATATATTTAAGATACTGAAAGTGAAAAACTACCAGCCAAAAATTCTTTATCTGGAAAAATGTCTTTTCAAAATGTGGTAGAGTTTAACACATCACAGATAAAAGCTGGTAGAGTTAGTCAACAAAAGACATACCCAATAGGAACTACTAAAGGAAGTTCTGCAGGTTAAAAAAAAAAAGACAGGAAAGAGTGGCTTTGAGTAGTGTGAATAAATGAAGATCTCCAGTAAGGGTAATGTTACAGTTTGCTAAAGCTTGATAATGCAAAAATACCAGAAATGGCTTTCCTTTTATAATGGGAATATATTAGGGTAAAATCTTACAGTTCTGAGCCTGTGAAAATGTCCTAATCAAGAAATCATCAGAGATGCAGTCTTGCCAAAGTCAGCTGCTGGCAAATCCTGTATGGGAAGGCAAAATTACAAATAGTCTCTGCCAAGGTCACTGCCTTCCACTCTAGGCAAATTTTCTCCCCAAGCTCAGCTTTTGGCAACCAAGCATATGGCTCATCTCTCCCTTGGCCTATGTCTCTTCAGGTTCATGCTGATCTGCTGAGTTCAGCCTCCAGACTCTCTGTCAGCCTCTCAGGGCTTATCTTTCTGCAGCTGTAGGCAATACTGGCAGCATGAGATGGCAGCTCTCTCTCTCTATGCTCTGTTTAATAAGACTCTAGTAAAAGGATTAGCACCCACCATAAGCCCTGAAATCTAATCAAAGCCCTTAACTGAAGTGATCTAATCAAAACTTCCTTTAATTGACTCTAACCAGAGGTCCTACATATACTAGGCTTAAATGTACAGGAGAGGGTTAGTTTAAGAACATCATCTTCTGGATTCAACAAAAGACCCAGACAAGCACATTTCACCCTCTGGACCACCAAAATACCTTTTCTCCAAATGCAAAATACATTCACTATTTCACAATATTTCAAAAAGTCAAATCATTTCAGAAGCAATGCTAAGTACAAAATCTCATAAAAATCAGTGTTAGACCTGTGATCTGTCTTGGGATAAAATTTCCCTCCAGCTGTAGACCTGTGAAGGAAAATAAGCTATCTCTTTCCAATATACAAAGGACAAAGAGTCACAGGATACATATTCCCATTGCCATAGGGATAAATTGAGAGGAAATCAGGTGTCATGAGTACCAAACAGTACCAAAAACCTGAAGGACATACTCCATTAGATTTAACAGTCTGAAAGTCATCTACAGAATGATGGTTTCTTCTTAACTGCAGAGCCTCATGGAAGCCCACCCTTACCAAAGACAGTAGCCAATAACTCAGTTCCATCCTCATCAAAGATCTAAGTGGTGCCCAAGCTCTAGGCCTCATCTTCCAAGAACACTGGAATGATGGCCACAATCTTTCCAATATCTGGGACATGTGTTCAATTCCCTCAGAAGAGTGGGGTGGCCATCTAACTCTCCCCAACAGGATGTAATGTACTCCACCTTCTCTAAAGCCTGGGGTGGTAGAATTCTCCATGAACAATGGGGCAGAAGGCACATCCTCTTCAAATGCAGGGGCAAATTTACCCTTTCCAGACACATGGCTGGGTTTTTTCTCTTGGCCTGATAAGATGTCTTAAGTCTAGACCTCAACTTCCACAGTTTTGCCCTTGAAACTTTTTCTTTAATCTCTCCCTCTTCTGTCCCTTTTAGTGCATGCTGACAGTGGTTTCTATCATACAGATCTTGCAAAAACCTTGTTGGTTTTGCATGCAGTTCACAGGGGTCCCAAACATCAAAACAATAGTAATTTCCTCAAATCCTTTCTGGATAACTGCATTTCCAATCTTGACTTGCAAGAAAATGGCTGCCTGGTTCCATGTTCAGTTATTTCCTCACATGTTGCATTATTCTCTGGAGACTCACTTGCCAGAAGATCAGAAATTCCTGAAACATCCATGTCTGGTTTCTTTGTGCCCAGGAGTTCAGTTCTCAGCTTATCTCATTCATCTCACATTAACTTTAAGCTGTGCATTTTCCACATTTAGTTTAGAAATGTCATCAGCTAAGTGTCCAAGCTCATCACTTTCAAATTCTGCCTTCTATATAACATCATGAAATAATTTAACCACATTCTCTGCAATCTTAAAGGAAGGATCAACTTACCTCCAGTTTCCAATAATAGATTCATCAATAACTAGCAGAGAACTGGAAAATCCACAAATATATGAAAGTCAATTAACATACTCTTATTCAGTGGGTCAGAGATGAAATTGCAAGGGAAATCAGTAAATATCTTGAGACAAATGAAAATGATAACCCAAAATATCAAAACTTACAGAAAGCAATGAAGGCAGAACTGAGAGGAAAATTCATAGCCATAGACATTCACATTATAAAAAAGTACAGATTTCAAATCAGAGACCTAACCTCAGAAATGGAAAATGAGAAAAGAAGAGAAAACTAAACATAAAAACAAGCAAGAGGAAAAAAATAAGAACTATTAGACCAGAAATCAATGAAATTGAAAATTAAAAAAAAATAGAGAGCAAAGTCAAAAACAAATGTTGTTTCTTTGAAAAGATCAATAAAATGTATAAACTCTTAGATAAACTGACAGAGTAAAAAGGAAGATTCAAATCAATAAAACCATAAATTAGAAGGGGGACAATACTAAGGACCCCACAAAATAAAAAGTATTATAAGAGGATATGAAGGCAAAAAATTAGAAAATTTAGACAGAAGAGAGAAAGTCTTAAAAACATGCAACCTACACTGATTCTAGAGGAAATATAATCACTCAACAGACCAAGTACAAAAAAGAGATTGAATCAGTAATCAAAAGCTTTTCAAAATACAGAAAGTCCAGAACCTGATGGCCTCACAGGGAATTCTGCCAATCATTCCAACAAGAATTAATAAGAACCCTGCTCAAAATCTTCAAAAACAAATTGAAAACAGAGAGGAATACTACCTAATTCATTTTAAGAGGACAACAGCCAAACATCAAAGTCAAAGATACTACAATAAAGTTAATTTGTATACTAATTTTTCTTTTGAATATAGATACAAAAATCCTCATCAAAACAATTGTAAATAGAATCCAACAGCACCTTAAAAGAATTATACACCATGATAAAACGGGTTTTATCCCAGGTTTGCAAAGGTGGTTCAACAGAATAAAATAATGTGATATACCACATTAACAAAATAGAGGGAGAAAAGCATGGTAAATGAAATATATAAAAACCCACAGCATACATCATAGTCAATGTTAAAAGTCAGAAAGCTTTCCCTATATGAGCTAGAGCAAGACAAACATGCCCATTTTCACCACTGTTATTCAACACTGTATTGGAAAAGTTCTAGCCCAAGCAGTTAGTCAAGGAAGAGAAATAAAAGGGATCCAAATTGAAAAGGAAGAAGTGAAACTTTTGCTATTTGCAGATGATATGATCTGAAAATCCTGAAAAATCCACAACATACTAGAACTAATAAACAAATTCAGCAAACTGGTGAGATACACTTAATAGTAAAAATAATCTTTCATGTAAATGCATGTATCGCACTAATTCATGGTTTTAATAATAGGGCAGTATGTGGGGAAAAATACACTTGAATGTAAACTGTGGACTACAGTTAATATTCTTTGATCACTTCTAACAACTGCAAGCAAGACAGTTCTATCCATCTGCCTCCTGGGATCTAAGCCCCTTTTCAATCCAAAGCAGAGTGGACATCACCATCCCCAAATTCTCAAGATTGAGGTTTGAACAGTCTTTGGGTATATGGGGCTCCCATATATTTTTTAGGTAACATTTATGCAATATGAAGATTCTTTAAAAGTAAAAAAAATAAAGAATGAATGAAGAACTGATATATGCTTCAACCTAGATAAACCATGAAAACCACTGTGAACAGAAAAGAGGATGTATTTCATGATTCAATTAATATGATAGACTAGAATAGGAAAATCTATAGAGACAGAAATCATATTAGTGGTTCCTTGGGATTATAGGGAAATGAAACAAGAGGGGTTGATAATAAAGGGTGTATTGTTTCTTAATCAAGATAAAAATATTCTAAAATAGACTATAGTGATTGTTGTATATAACTCTGAATATAATAAACACTGAATTCTAAAATTTAAAAGAATGAATTCTATGGTATTAAATTTGTCATAATAAATCCATTTAAAAACTTTTGTGCGTATATGTTTATTGATTATTTGTTACATAAAACATCAAAAGCATGACAACAAAAGAAGAAACTGAAAATTTTATATGGATCAAAATCTACTTTCTGCTCTTGGAAAGACATTGCCAAGGCAGGAAGAGGACAATTCCCAGACTGATACATATATTTATATATTCATACATTTTGCACCCAATAATATACATGTACACAAAAAACATTAAAAATTCACAAATAAAAAATGACCTCATTTTGAAAAAATCAATCAATACACTTGAATAGACACATAAGAGTAGAGAAAATAAAGATATGAAAGATGCCTAACATAATTAGTCTTCAGTTCACGTAAATGCAAAGTACAAGTGCCTAACACAAAAGGCTTATAAAAATTGTGAAATTAAAAAAAAAAAAAAGAACAGTACCAAGTAATGAAGAAAAAATCCAGTTCTTGAGCAACTGGAAATCTCATACACATTGATGGTGAGAGACTGCAAGATATTACAGCTCATTTTCAAAAAACTATGTTTTCTTAAAAAGTAAAAATATATTTACCATATAACCCAGCAATTCAACTCCTCTGAATTTACATTATGGATATTAGACACTACATTCATGTGAAAACCTGTATAGAAATATTTTTGGCATCTTTAACCATAAATCAACAAAAACTCTAAACTTTCCAAGTATCCTTTAACTAGTAAATGGATAAAGAAACTGTGATACAACATGATACTGGAACTCCACTAAACAATAGACAGGAAGGAAATAAAGATATACACAAATCATATGAATCTTAAGTGAGTTACAGTAATAGAAAAGACTCCAATGATGACATATTATATGATTCCATTTGTTTGAAATACTGGCAAAGGAATAACAATAGGGCTTGCTAGTGTTTGGGAAGGGAGGAAGTATTGACTGCGATAGAATACATAGAAACTATTTTGGTGATATATACCTTGAATGTGGTGGTTGTACCATGAATGTACACTTTGTCAAACAAATGTAGCAGTGCACCAAAGGTGGAATTTATGCGTATAAATTATACTGTATAAAAAGAACAGTAGCATGATGTCACCAGATGACATAGTGAGACATTCCTGTGTTGTCTCCTGGTAGGAGATTTGAACAAGGAAAACTGACAACCTTCTTTCTCAGAGTTCAAGAAAACAGCTAAAGATTTGCAGTAACAGGTCAACTGACAAATTATAAAAAGGCAATTTTAAAATGGTAGCAAAACCTCATGAGGCATTTGCAGACACTTCCCACATCCCTCACCATCTCATTAAGGAGCTACCTCATATTTCTAATGCAGATACCATATCCCGGGTCTGGGGAGAGCAAAGTAACCATTGTGCACATACTGGATGCATGTATACCTCTGACACTCTGGTGGCTGCCTGAAATTCTGAATCAGAGTACATTTCAGGTTTAACATCACAAAGCATTATGGAAGAACAATAAGGTAATGGACACCTGGAGAAAATGAGTGTAGCATTGGGATATGCAGTATGTCAAAAGAGATCAGGAAGAGAGACTGTTTCCTAGGGATAAGTGGTTGGTAAGATCTACAAGGATGCAAGCCCAGGACAAGATGCATGCACAGAAAAGACTGTGGACTCTGCTACGTTACGGCCTTTGAGTATTTGTGAGATGCATTATTAGGCAGCCTAAATGATGAAAGAGAGCACTTAAAAAGGATAATCTAAAAAGGTTGTGAACGGTGGTTTCTTTTTCCTTCTATTTGTTAGCTCTTGGTATTCAAGTGAACTCATAATACAAGTCAAAGAATGAATACCTCAGTGAATAAATTCCAGAGGCAATATATGAAAATAAATATATATTTTATAACAAGATTACCAAATAAGCCAATGAACAGAAAGTGATGGTTCATGTAAAGGGTCAAAAGGAATAATTATAATCCAACAGTAAAGTCCAGATTTTAGAAATAACAGTTAAAGATAGCAAAAATGTGTCATGTACATTTCATTGAGGAAGCCTCAATAAGATTAAATGAAGCTTTCTTTTCAGAAACCATGGAAGCAAGAAGGCAGTGAATGACATATAAAGTACTGAAAAAATGCAACTATGAATTCTATATCAAGCAAAACTAACTTTCAGAAATGAGGGAGAGATTAAGACCAAAGCTGAGGGAGTTTGCAACCACTAGACTGGCAATACAAGAAAGGATAAAGAGAGCTCTTCAATTTGAATGAAAAGGACACAAGACTATGTGGTAAAGCTAGATCTTGCATTTTTGGTTTGTAACACACTTTTCCTTTCAAAAGTATCTACAAAGCAAATGCATGAACAGTAATGACAAATGTGGGGATCCAGGAGGTCCCCTGCCCTGACTTTCCCTCCCTAAGGGACTATCATCCCATAGTACACAGCCACCTGCATGTCCCAGGACACAAGTTGAAATGTAACAAACCTCCTCAGAGGAAAACAATGTACAGATGGTAGCATAGACTGTAATTTTTTGAAGCTGTACAATTCCTTCCTACAGTAACATCACCAGTCCCCATTTATGTGCTTCACGTGACACTAGCAAAAACTTTGTTATGAAGTTTCTTTGTTCAAAGATCATATATATTTCCCCTCATTTTCCTGCATCTTGTGGAGTGTTATCTTCAGTAGATGGATCATTGCCACCAGAAAGAATCTCTCCTGTCTATAAGATATAATAAATAAAACTCATGTCTGATTATGTGCTGTGTGTGCCCTTTGGTGTTGCAGCTGTCCCTTCATGTCCTCTTCAAGAGCTGGGTTAGAACAAATCTATGGTGTTGAACCCATGAAGTATATGATGTAATTTGTGACAAGAGCTACATAAAGAATGGGAATGAGAGATTGAGGTAAAATGGCCATTGGGTTAGGCAGAAAAAGCTCAGCCCTCACTAAAACAATGGAGAAAAAAACAAAAGCTACCTTGCGGACATGCTTTGACACAGCAGAAAATGATACTGCTTCACAACTCCCAGAAGAGTGAATGACAGAGAGATGAAGAAGCTGAAACAACAAATTGAGATATCAAACCACCCAGCCACCAGAAAGGGTTCCCCTCCCCAAACCCCAAGATATTAAGTGTGGGTAAAACTCCCGGCAAATTGCATCTAACCAAGTGGAGAGCAGATGTCTTTCTCATGCCAGCAGTTTTGGATATATATAGAATGCGAAGGTGCTCTGAGTCATCTAGGAGGGTACTAGAAAGATAAAGAATCCAAAAGAAAACCATGAGATGCTTGCACCTGTGGCTGGAAGTGGAACATATACCCTGCCCTCAGGGCATATAGCCTAGGTGGAGTTCCTGGCTCCCTACTCCAAATGTTGTGTGAGGGCAAGTTCCCTGGGAGGAGAAGGGTCTGAAAGTGTGGAGAGTGGCTTCTTTTTGGTGAATTTGGCAAGGTGAGCACCCTTTGAATATTGGAAGGAACCCCAACTAGACAGGGAAATGGGAGGGGGATCTCCTCATGCAGGTTGTCTTGCCCAGCCACCCAGGTAAACAGAGAAATTAGATTAGAGAGGGCACAGGAAGAGACAGCTGCCTAATCAGCAGGACTCACAAACTGCAAGAAATCTAATCTGCCTGAGGAGAAAGGAGGCAGATAGCCTTCTAAAAGGCTAACTAACCTAAGGAGACACTTTAGCTCAGTGCAAGAATTCCTTCTTTGCACATACAAGGTCCCTGGTTTAATTCCTGCATCATCTTAGAGAATTGGTCCACCGGGTTACCAGGCATTGAACTGAAACTTTATGACAAGGAACATAAAGGCATTCTATTTGTATTAGCTTTTATTTGATTTCTTAATATTTTTTTTTAAAAAATCTTTTTATTTCCTTATTTTACTCACTAAAACCTGGTTTAAAACCTGCAGAGGGCAGGCTACAGGGTTATTGATTGATGAAAATCAGCAACCTGAGAAGATCCTTAGGGATCTAACAAGGAAGGCTGTTTTTCCATGTTTATTTTTTTTTTGTACATTTTTTTCTTTCTCCTTTTTAAAAATTAGTTGCTGCTGTCTTATTTCTTGTTTGTTGTGTTTCTCCATCCTTTGTTTCACTGTTTTCTTTCTATTAACTGATTTTTCCTATTTATGCTATTTCTTTTATCTCCTTAATTTTTTAATCTTATATTACTGTTCTTTCATTCTACCTCTTTTTGTTTGGGCTTCAATTTTTCTTGTTTATATTTTTCTCTCTCCTCTGTTTTCCTTCTTTTTTACTTTTTTTCTCTCTTTTCTTTTTTTGTTTCCTATCTTCTCATTACTCCAGGCTTTTAATACCATCTATATATTTTTCTATATTCTGTTTCTCATTTCATTTTTTCTATTCCACTTTTTTAGTATTACTCCTCTGTACATCTTACAACTGTTAACTATGCATTTTCATAGGTTTTGTATAGTTCCTCTTCTATATTTTACTATTATTGTGATAATTCTTTTTCTCTTCTTATCTATTTCCTTTTCTCTGGTTCTAATTTGTTTTTCAAGGGAACATAGACAACAGCAAGGAAATAGAATAAGAGGAACTAAGTGTCAAAGTGAAAACTTACCACACACACAGAAAAAACAACAAAATAAAACCATAGAGTAGAGAAAGAAGCTAATCAACTGTATAAACCCATCAAGGTAAATAGATGCTTAGGCATCAAAAATTACAAGCCCTAAAAAGTAACAGGAAACATGGCCCAGTCCAATGAACAAACTAAAAACCAGGAGGAAATGCAGAACATGGACAAACTAATCAGAGATTTCCAAACAAATAACATTAATAAGCTTCATGAAGTGAAGGAAGAAATTAAGGATACTAAGAAGACACTTGGAGGACATACTGAAGAAAATGTAAACACATAGAAACATAACGATATAATGGTGATGAATGGCACAATCCAAGAAATAAAAAATATACGGGAAGCATGCAACAGCAGATTTGAACAGAGAAAAGAATCAGCGATGTGGAAGACACTATATCTGAAATCAGACAGAAAGTAGATCAGAGAGATAAAAAGATAGAAAAAATCCATCAGAGACTTAGGGATTTGAACAACAATGCAAAATGTACAAATATATGCACTATAAGCATCCCAGAGCTAGAAGAGAAGGGAAAGGGGACAGAAGGTTTGTTGAAGGTAATAATGGGTGACATCTTCCTAACCCTATTGAGGAAATGAACTTACATGTCCAGGAAGTGCTGCACACCACAAACAGTATAAATCCTAACAGGCCTACTCGAAGAGGTATTCTTGTCAAATCATCCAATGCTCATGATAGAGAGAATACTGAAAGCAGCAAGAGAAAAGAGATACATCACATACAAGGGTAGCCCAATAAAACTAAATGCTGTTTTCTCATCAGAAACTATGACATAATTAAGGTCCTAGAAGAACAAATTTCCAGCCAAGAATTCTCTATCCAGCAAAGCTGGCATTCAAAAATGATGGAGAGTTGAAAATATTTACTAATAAACAGAAATTAAGAGAGAATGCCAAAAACACCCACCTGCCCTGCAAGAAATATGAAACGGAGTGCACAGTTGGAAAATAAAAGATAGGAGAGAAATAGTTGGAGGACGTAAGAACAATTAAAATCATAAAAAGAGAAATAAAAACAATATATGGACAACATAAACCTAAAGGAAATAAAGTTAACAAGTAATACTTGGACACTAATAACATTGAATGTTAATGGATTAAACTCACCAGTCAAGAGTCACAGATTGGCCGAATGGATTAGGAAATATGACCTATCTATATGTTGTCTACAAGAAACCCAAATAGAAACAGGGACACAAGAAGACTGAAAGTGAATGGTTGGAAAACAATTTTACATGCAAACAATAATCAATAAAGGATGGGAATAGCTACACTAACATTTTACAAAATAGACTTTAAATGCAAAACTATTGTAAGAGGAAAAGAAGAACATTAAATTAATAAAAGGGGTGACCAATCAAGACGAAAGAACAATCATACATTTATGCACCTAACCAGTGTACCTCAAAATACATGAGGCAAAACCTAGAAAATATATGTCTAGAAATAGATAACTCTACAATTATATTGCAAGACTTTAATACAACATTATCACCATTAGACAGAACATCTCAACCAGGAATCTATAAATGAACAAAGAATTGGAATAATACATTAGAGGATCTTGACTTAGTAGAAATCTACAGAACATTACACTCAAATACAGTGGGATACACATTCTTTTTGAGTGCACATGGATCATTCTCCAAGATAGAGTACATGCTAGGCCACAGAACAACTCTCAATGAATTCCAAAAGATTGAAGTTATACAGAGTAATTTCTTTGACCACAATGGCATGAAGCTGGAAATCAGTAAGGGGCAAAGAACCAGATTAGGCACAAATATATGGAAGATAAACATTGGGTCAAGGAGGAAATTGCAAAAGAAATCAGTAACTAACTTGAACCAAATGAAAATGACAACACAACATATCAAAACCTATGGGATGCAGCAAAAGCTGTACTGAGAGGGAAATTCATAACCATAAATACCTATATTATAAAAGAAGAAAGAGGTAAAATCAAAGACCTAACCATACACATGAAGGTATTAGAGAAAGAACAACAAACTAATACCAAAGGAATTAGAAAGTAGGAAATAAAACAGATTAAAGCAGAGCTAAATGTAATTGAAAATAAGAAAGAACTAGAAAAAATAAACCCAAAATCTAGTTCTTCAGGATGATTAAAAATATTGCCAAATCCTTAGCTAGACTAACAAAAAAAAAAAAGAAAGATGAAAATCCATAATATAAGAAATGAAGATTTCACCACAGACCCCACATAAATAAAGAATATCATAAGATGATACTTTGAAATTCATATGCCAAAAAGATCGATAATTTAGAGGAAATGGACAAATTCCTAGAAACACACAAGCAGCCTACATTAATGAAGAAATTGATGAACTCAATAGACCAATCACAAGTAAGGAGATAGAGTAGGTCTTCAAAACCCTCCCACCTTAGAAGATTCCAGGACCAGACAGCTTCACAGGTGAGTTTTATGAAATATTTCAGAAAGAGCTACCACTACTCCTGCTAAAATTCTTTGAAAAAATAGAAGTAGAGAGAACATTCCCTAATTCATTCTACGATGCCAACATCACCCTATTATCAAAGCCAAACAAAGATGTCACAAGAGAGAAAAACTATAGACTAATCTCTTTAATAAATTTAGACACTAAAATCCTTAACAAAATATTTGCTAACCATATTCAACCATACAGCAAATGAATTACACGCAACAATCAAGTGAGTTTCATACCTGGTATGCAACAATGGTTCAACATAAGAAAATCATTGTAATACACCACATAAACCCATTGAAAGAAAAAAATCACAAGATCATCTCTATAGATGTGGAAAAACCATTAGACACAACACAGTACTCTTTCCTGATTAAAACACTGTAAAAGATAGGAATAGAAGGAAACTTTCTTAACATGTTAAAGGGTATATATGAAAACCCACAGATAACATCATATTCAATGCTGAAATCCTAAAAGTTTTCCTTCTAATATTGGGAAGAAGACAAGGATGCTCACTTTACAATTCTTTTAAAAATTGTGTTAGAATTACTTTCTTGAACACTCAGGCAAGAAAAAAAATATCTTTTCTATCTTTTTCAAAATTGGAAAGGAAGAAGTAAAAATTTCACTATTTGCAGATGACATGATCCTATACATTGAAAGCCCTCAGAAATGTACAAGAAAGTTTCTAGAGCTTATAAATGAGTTCAGCAAAGTGGCAAGTTAAAAGATCAACTTTCAATTCAGTAGCATTTCTGTACACCATTAATGAGCAATCTGAGGAGGAAATCAAGGGAAAAAATCTCATTTGCAATAGCAGCTAAAAGAATCAAATATCTAGAAATAAATTTAACTAAAGATGTAAATGACTTTTATGCAGAAACTACACAAATCTGTTAAAGGAAATCAAAGAAGACATAAATAAATGGAAGAATATTCCCTGTTTATGGATAGGAAGACAAAACATCATTAAGATGTCTACCTTACACAAAATGATTTACAAATTTAACACAATCCCAATAAAAATTACCACAGCACTTTTTACTGAACAGGAAAAAAGCTTCCTATGAAATTTATTTGGAAAGGCAAGGGGTCTTGAATAGCCAAAGATATATTGAAAAAGAAAAATGAAATCAGAGGAATCACAATATCTGACTTTAAAACATACTACAAAGTGACAGTGGTCAAAACTGCATGCAATTGGCACAAGGATTGACATATCAACCAATGGAACTGAACTGAAAGTTCTGATATAGATCCCAACATATACAGTCATCTGATATTTGACAAGGCCACCAAGCCCATTCAACTGGGAGAGAATTGCCTCTTCAACCAATGGTACTTTGAGAACTGGATATCCAAATCCAAATAATGAGAAAGTAATACCACCTCACACCTTCTACAAAAATTAACTTAAGATGGATCAAAGACATAAATATAAGAGCCAAGACCATAAAGCTCCTATAAGATAATGTAGGGACACATCTACAGGAGCTCATATTAGGAAATGGTTTCATGAACTTTACACCCAAAGCACAAGCAATGAAAGAATAAATAGCTAAATGGGTCCTCCTCAAAATTAAAAACTTTTGTTCCTCAAAGGAAATTGTCAAGAAAGTGAAAAGTCACTTTACTCAATGTAAGAAAAATATTTGGTAACCATATATCTGATGGGCCTAATATCCAGCATATATAAAGAAATTGTATACCTCAAAAATAAAAGGCAACCCATTTTAAAAATGGGCAAGTGATTTAAATAGACTCTTTTCCAAAGAATAAATACAAATGGCTAAAAAGCACATGAAAAGATTCTCAACATCACTAGCAATTAGGGAAATGTAAATAAAAACTACAATGAGATTTCATCTTACATCCATTAGGCTGGCAGCTATTGAAAAAAAACAAAACAAAACAGGACTACAAGTGTTGGAGAGGATGTGGAGGAAAGGAAACCCTTATCTGCTCCTGGTGGGAATGTAGAATTTTGCAGCCATTGTAGAGGACAGTTTGGTGGTTCCTCAGGATGCCAGCTATGGAACTGCTATATGATCCAGCAGTCCCTCTTCCGGGTATATACCCAGAAGAATTGAAAGCAGGGACATGAACAGATATATGCACACCAATATTCATAGTAGCATTATGCACTAGCACCAAAAGTTGGAAACAACCCAAATGTTCATCAAGAGATGAATGGGTAAATAAATTGTGGTACCTACATACAATGGAATATTACTCAGCTGTAAGAAGGAATGCAGTATTAACACACTGTATAACATTTATGAATCTTGAAGATCTTATGTTGAGTGAAGCAAATCAGCCACTGAAGGACAAATACTACATGACCTCACTGATATGAAATATCAAATTGAGTAGACTTACAGAGCTGGAGTTTTGTTGATAACACTTTTTTGTAACTGTACCAATTTTTTAAACAGCAGTTACCTTTCTTACAATTGATAAAAAAAATATTAAAATAGTACTATTAACCATTGCCCATAGTTTATATTAGGTGTATTTTTCCATACACCACCCTATTATTAACACTTTGTATTAGTGTTGTACACTTATGATTCATGAAAAAAATATTTTATATTTGTAGTACTAACTACAGTCCATCATCTAAAAAATGGTTCACTGTATTATACAGTCCTATGTTTTATCTTTTAATTAATTAATTAATTTAATTAATTTATTTTACAGAGACTTTAGATTACATACATGTTACAAAAAAATACAGGGGATCCCATATGCCCCACTTTCTCCACCTCCCTCACTTTCCCATATTAACAACATCCTTCATTAGTGTGGTGCATTTGTTTCAATTGTTGAACACATATTGAAGCATTGCCACTAACTGTGGATTGTAGTTTAGATTATACTTTACACTCTGCCCCATGCAAATTTGTAAGTTATGACAAGATATATAATGGCCTGTATCCATCATTGCAACATCATGAAGGACAATTTCAATGTCCCAAAAATGACCCCATATTAGACCTTTTTTTCCCTCACCTTCCCCACACACCCTGTGGTGGCCACTGCCTCCACATCTATGATAAAAGTTCTTCCATTGTTAGAATAACAGTAAGTCTATAGAGAATAATATTTAAATTTATTTAATTTTTAAAATATTTTTGCATTTTAAGTGTTATTTTTAAAACTATCATTATTTCATTTTCTTATTATGTTTATTTGGTCATTTTCTTGGCTTCATTTTTGGAGAGGTTTTGGATCACAGAAGGGTCACTACTGTGAAAGAGGAAGAACATTGGTGTGGGGTGTCGATGTTGGGGGTATGCATGGAAGGGATTCATCTGGGAAATGCCTCTAAGGCATATGAATGTGTTCGTGTCCATGGGGCATTGTAACAGTGAGTGGAGATGCACACAATAACTGAAAGAATATCTAATTCCCATCCTGAGTATTTCTGCTACATTCTTTAATGGGATAGTAAGAATCTCCCAAGTACAGGGGCAGTGCCTAGTGAAGGAGAATGGACCATTGCACCAGGCCCTTAATATTGATGATTGTACTTATGAACCTTTTCTTCTGAAATTAAAGCTTAGGTTAGTTTTATATGTTTCCTAAGAGTTACCTCTTGAGGGCCTTCTTGTTGCTCAAATGTGGCCTCTTTTTAAGCCAAACTAGGAATAAAACCACACTATTTTCCTCCCAGCATGAGGATGAGTCTCGGGATGAGCCTCCCTGTAACCAAGAGATTATTACCAAGTGTTGAAGAACAAAAGTAAATGTCTTAGATGTCAAATGAAAGAAAGCTAGAGAATAATCTAGGGACTGAATAACATACTGAACCCAGAAGTGAATAAGGATTGTGGTTAATACAGTTACAAGAATGTTATTCTATGAAATAGACTAAATGTTCGTCACAATTACAAGGTGGGAAGAATATAGTGATGCATGGGAAAATACAATTAATGTGACTTATGCACTACAGTTAACAGAATATTGAAATAGTCTTGCACCAAAGTCAATGCTATAATAGGGAGGTATGGGATTTTTCCTTTGTAATTAAGGAAGACATTAAGAGGTTTACTGGGGTGATGACTGAAAAACTATGTGATGAAAGTGGGAGCTACTGAGAGTATACTTTGGATAGAATGTACAAGGCATGGGACTGTATAACAGTGAACCATGTGGTGGAAGATGAACTACAGTTAGTACTAATATGAAAGTGTTCTCTCATTAACTATAAAAATGTACAATACTAATGCAGAGAGTTAATAATAGAGGGGGTGTTAAAAAATATACCAAATATATACTATGAACCATAGTTAGTGGTAATAGAACATGTTCTTCCATAATCTGTAACAAATGTTCCACAATAATGTAAGGTGTTGGTGGAAGGGGGATATATGGAAACTCTGCACATTATGCATGATGTTTTGTAAGCTCACAACTTCTCTAATAAAAAATGAAAATAAATTTTAAGAAACGTAAAAGGCTTAGAGAAGAGAGGCAAGGTGACAGCAGAGTAGGAAGGTCCAAGAGTCAGCTCCTCCTACCATGCAGTTGGTAATCGGCCAAAGTTATCTAAATCACCTGTTTGGGGAGCCCAGGAGACCAGAATAGCATCCACAACATCCTTGGAAGAACATAAGGAGAGTGCTCATCTGCAGTAAAGATCCATGAGTAGAGCACTCCATACCGTGGAGGTCCGTGACCATCCCTGGCTGGTGGGGAAAGAAGCCTCAGAAGCTATTCACTGGTTAGAGTTGGAAGCTTCACCTCCCACAAATGGGGAAGAAAGAGACAGTCATACCCAAATCAGCTACTGATTAGTAAATTCAGTTGGCTAAAGTCCAATCTCAAATACACCTAAAGTTTGAACCTGTCCATGTTGGAAAGAGGCTATTAGTCTCCATTTTAAATCTATCTCCCAGAATGAGAAGAAGCAGGGCTGACTGAAAATTGCAGGTCGGCCAGATTGCTACCATAGCCTAGATGCCAGCCCCTCCTCCAACATGGCAGAAGTTGGAAATACCTGCAACAGCCACTCTGGGCAACTGTAGTCAATTTTGGCCTGCAAGGACTAGATTGTTGGACACCTGTGTGGTTACATCCCTGCCTCAATTATTCCAGGAAGAGAACGGTGTTTCCTCAGCCTCTACAGGCAATTGTAGGCACATTCAGCCCACACAGACAAGATTGTTAGGCACACACGTGGCTCCATCCCTACTCCCAACAGAACAGGAAGGAGGGCAGTACTCCCTAAGCCTCTTGAGACAACTGCAGCTGCATTCATCCCACATTGACTAGACTCTTGGACACACCAGTGCCTCCATTCCCACTCCTGACAGAGAAGGAAGGACAATGATTCATCAGCCACTCTGGGCCACTGAAATCACTTTTGACTCACAGGGACCAGGTTCTTGGGCATACCTCTGACTCCATCATATCCCCTGGCAGAGGAGGAAGAGGGCCAGTGCTTTGACATTCTCTCTGCACAACTTCAGTCAGTTTTGGGTTTCATGATTTAGTTTACTGTTCACACCTGCAGTCCCATCCTGCCCCAGGCAAGGGAAGAAGAGGCAGGGAAATTCATCAGTATCTCAAGGCAACAGCAGATGGTCTTGGCCTGCAAATTTCCAATTAGTGGACACAGATTCAGCTCCATGCCCACTCCTGACAGTGGAGAACATTGGGAGAATATCCATTTGTGCCTAGGGCAATATGTGCAGCTTCTGCCCCCAAAGCTTAAAGTACCAATTGCATCCTTGGCTTCTACTCCACCCCCAGCAAGGGAGAATGGGCAAGAAATAGATTTAAAAGAATTGAAAAACTTCAGATTGGCTAAACAGGGGTCATTATAAATTTCCAAAGTAAGTTAAACCAAATATCAAAGAGTTCTGTAGCACAAAGCCAATAATATAGAAAATGCTAGACTAAAAAGAGAAACTGAACTCAGAATAAATACATCAAGTAGATCAGATGCTAGTTTACCAACCAAAAATTACAAGCCATACTAAGAAATAGGAAGAGGGAAATGGATGTGACTCAAGTGATTGGGCTTCTGTCTACCATAAAGGAGGTCCAGGGTTTGATTCCTGGGGCCTCTTAGTGAAAGGCAAGCTGGTCCAAGTGGTGAGATGGCCTGAGTGGAGATCTGGCCCACACAGAGTGCTGGCCCATGTGGAATGCTGCCCAAGTGGAGTGCTGACACAGCAAGATGATGCACAAAAAGACACACAGAGGAGACAAAATAAGAGACACAGCAGACCAGGGAGCTGAGTTGGCAAAAGAGATTGAGCACTTCTCTCCCACTCCAGAAGGTCCCAGGATCAGTCCCCAGTGCTATGTAAAGAGATGAAAAGCAGACACAGAAGAACACACAGTAAGTATACAGTGAGAACAAAAACAATGGGGGGTGGGGAGAAAAATAAATAAATAGAATAAATATTTAAAAAAAGAATCAGGAAGATATGGTCCAAAGGAAAAAACTAAACCTATAGATGACAAAAAGGAGTTTAGACAATTAATCACAGATGTTCAAACAAAACTTTTAACAAATTCAATGAGATGGCTAAAGAGATTAAGTATATTAAGAGATATTGGGTGAGCACAAAGAATTATTTGAAAGCATACATAGAATAAACAGCAGATCTTATAGAATAAAAGGGACAGTAAGTGAAATTAAAAATAGACTAAAAGCATATGACAGCAGATTTGAAGGAGAAAAAGGGATCAGCAATCTTGAAGACAGGGCCCCTGAAATTGAACACACAAAAGAACAGATAAAGTAAAGATTGGGAAAAATTAAACAGGGTCTCAGGGATCTAAATGATGATAAGAGATGTGCAAAAATAGGTTTTATGGGTGTCCCAGAAAAAGACAAGAAGGGAAAAGAGGTAAAAAAGGAATATTTGAGGAAATAATGATGGAAAATTTCCCAACTGTATTGAAGGACATAGGTATCTGTGTCCAAGAAGCACAAACAATTCCAATCTGAATAACTCTGAATAGACCTACTCCAAGACAAGTATTAATCAGAATATCAAATGCCAGATATAAAGAAAGAATAATGAACTCAGAAAGAAAAAAGCAGTTCTTCACATATGAGTGATACCCAATAAGATTAAGTGTTGATTTCTCATCAGAAACCATGGAAGCAAGAAAGAAGTGATATAATATATTTAAGAAACTGAAAGAGAATAACAGTCAGCAATGAATATTATATCATCAAGATTGTATTTCAAAATGAGGGTGAGGTTATAATATTCACAGATAAGAAGAAACTGAGAGAGATTGTAAACAAGAGGCTGGCCTTACAGGAAATATTAAAGGGAGTGCTACAGTCTGAAAATAAAAGACAGGAAAGCAAGGCTTAGAAGAGAGACTAGAAATGAAGATTATATCAGTAAAAGTAACTCTAAGTGTAAAACAAGTGGCAAAACTCTTTGACAGATAAAACCCAGAAATCAAAATGGGAGAATTGAGAACTACCTTTACAGAAATAACATTGAATATTAATGGATTAAACATCCCAATCATGTGACACAGACTGCTGGAATAGATAGGAAAATATAAGCCATTTACATGAGACTCACCTTAGACCAAAGGATACAAGTAGATTGAAACTTAAAGTCTGGGCAAACATATTCCATGTATGCTGTAATAAAAAGCAGTTATACTTATATTGGATGAAATAGAATTTAAAAGCAAAGTTGTTATTAGAGGCAAGGAAGGACAGTATATATTAAAAGGGGCAATTCACCAGGAAAAAAATAATAATCATAAATATATACACACTTAAACAAGGTGTCTCAAAACACATAAGGCAAACACTAGCAAAACTGAAGAGAGAAATAGACATCTCTAAAATAATAGTTGGAGACATCAAGACACCACATTCATCATTGGATAGAGCTTGTGGGCAGAGGATCAACAAAGAAACAGAGAGCTGGAATAATATGATAAATGAACCAAATCTAACAGACATATACAGAACATCACACCCCAAGAAAGCAGGATATGCATTCTTTTCAAAGTGCTCATGGATTTTTCACTAGGATAGATCATATGTTGGGTCACAAAGCCAATGTCAATAAATTAAAAAGGATCAAAAATATAAAACCACTTGGTCCAATCATAATGGAATATAGCTGGAAATCAACAAAAGGCAGTTGAAGGGAAAATTCTGAAGTATATGGAGATTAAACCACACATTATTAAATAATCAGTGGGTCAAATAAAGATTGCAATAAAATGAATACATATCCTGAGAGAAAATAAAATGAGAACACAACACAATAATCCTATGGATGCAGTGAAAGCAGTGCTGAGAGAGAAATTTATAGCGCTCAATGCTTAAAAAAGAAGAGCTAAAATCAATGACCTAACTAAACAGCTGGAGGAACTAGAAAAAGAACAGCAAACGAAAGGAATGATGTAACAAAGGTCAGAATTAAAAATAAATGAAATTGAGAAAAAAAGCTGTAGAGAGAATTGACAAAACCAAAAGTTCATCTTTGTGAAAATCATCAAAATTGCAAACACTTATCTAGACTGACAAAGAAAAAAAGAGAATATGTAAAATAAATTGAGAAAGGAAAATGAGGACATTACCCCTGAAACAATAGAAATAAATAGATTGTAAGATGATACTATAACAACTGTATGCCAAAAAACAAGACAATGTATATGAAATGGAAAAACTCCTAAGAACATACATATGACCTACAGTAACCCTAGAAGAAATAGAAGACCTCAACCAACCAATCACAAAAAGATTGAAACAGTCATCAAACAACTCCCCAAAATGAAAGGCCCAGGACTAGATATCTTCCCAGTTGAATTCTACCATGCATTCAAAGAAGATTTAAAAGAAATCTTATTCAAATTATTCCAAAAAATTGAACAGGAAGAAATTCTACTGAGCTCATTCTATGAAGCCAATATCACCCTAATATCAAAGCCAGATAAAGATACTATGAAAAAAGAAAAGTGCACAACCATTTCCTTAATGAATACAAATGCAAAAATCTTCAACAAAATACTTGCTGATCAAATCCAACAACATATTAAAAGAAATATCCATCATGATCAATGGGCTTTTATCCCAGGCATGCAAGAGTGGCTCAACACAAGAAAATCACTCAGCATAATACACCACATTCATAAACCAAAGAAAAATCACTTTATCATCTCAATTGATCTAGAAAAGGCATTTGAAAAAATCCAGCATCCTTTCTTGAAAATAAAAAACACTACAAAAGCTAGGAATAGAAAGAAACTTTCTCAAGATTTTAAAGGATATATATGAAAAACCCACAGCTAACATTACACTAAATGGCAAAAGTCTGAAAGCTTTCCCAATGAGATCAGAAACAAGACAAGGAGGCCCAATGTCACCACTGTTGTTCAGTATACTGCTAGAGGTTCTTGCTAGAGCAATCAGGGAAGAAAAAGAAATAAAAGGCATCCAAATTAGAAAAGAAGAAGTAAAAATATCACTATTCCCAGATATAACCTTTTACCTAGAAAATTCCAAAAATGTACAAGGAACTAGAACTAATAAATGAATCCAACAGAATGGTAGGATACACAATAAATATGAAAAAAATCAGTAGTGTTTCTATACCATAGTAATGAGCAATCTGAGGATGAGGTCAGGAAAAATTCCATTTATAGTTACAACAAAAAGAATAAAATATTCAGGAATAAACTTAACCAAGGATGTAAAGCACTTGTATTCAGAAAACTGCAATGCATTGTTAAAAGAAATCAAAGAAAACAAATAAATGGAAGAACATTCCATGTTCATGGATAGGATAATTAAATAACTTTAAGATGTAAATTCTACCCAAATTGGTATACAGATTTAATGCAATCCTGGTAAAAATTCCACTAGCATTTTTCAAAGACATGTAAAGACCAGTTCTCAAATTTATTTGGATGGGTAAGGGGCCCTGAATAGGCAGAAACATCTTAAAAGGAAGAACAAAGTTGGAGGACTCTCACTTCCACACTTTAAATCCTATTATGTATCTACAGTGGTAAAAACAGCATGTTACTGGCATAAACAAAGACATAGAGACAAATGGAACCAAACTGATGTTTCAAAAACAGACCCTCACATCTATGGTCAAGCAACTTTTGACAAGGCTGTCAAACCCATGCAGTTGGGGCAGAATAGTCTATTCCACTAATGGTGTTGGGAGAACTGGATATCTATAGCCAAAAGAAAGAAAGAGAACCCCTATCTCATACCTTATTGAAAAATTAACTCAAAATGGATCAACGATCTAAATATAAAGGCAAGAATCATAAAACTCCCAGAAGAAAAAGTAGGGAAAGAGCTTCAAGACTCGGTGGTAGTTGGTGGTTTCTTAACACTTACAACCAAAACATGAGTAATAAAAGAAATTTTGGATAAAGGGGACTTCCTCAAATTTAGAAAAACTTTTTTGCATCAAAGGACTTTGTCAAGGTTATAATATAGTTTACTCAATGGGTGAAAATATGTGGAAACAACATATCTGATGCATGTAGAAATTTTAGTTAGCTTGACTCTAAATGTGTGGAAACAGATAGAGTTGATGGTAACACATTATAGAGACCATAACTAACATGATTGGTTCATAAATGTGATTGTGGTGAAAAGGGGTAGTCTAGAGATGTAACTGTCAATGGAAACAAAGCTAGAAAATAATAAATTGACTGAATTACATAGTGAACCTGTTGGTGGTTGAGGATTGTGGTTAATAGTACAGATACAAGAATGTTCTTATATGAACTAGAAAAATGGATGGCACTATAAATGTGATAAGAATATGGTGATGCATGGGGAAAATACAATTAATGTACCTTACAGACTATAGTTAACAGCAATATTGTAATATTCTTGCATCAATATCAAAGTAGATACTATATCAATGCTAATGATCAATAGTAGGGAGTATAGGATTTTTCGTTTGCACTAAGGAAAACATTAAAAATTTACCAAGGAGATGACTGCACAACTCTGTGATGAAAATGAGAGCTACTGAGTGTACACTTTCGATGGTAAAAGGCATGGGACTGTATAACACAGTGAACTATGTGATGGATGATGGAATGTGGTTAACAGTATAAATTTGAGAGCATTCTCTCATGAAGTACAACAAATGTACAATACTTATTCATGGTCTTAATAAAGGAAGGTCTTAGTAAAGGGGGTCTGCAGAGAAAAATATACCAAATGTAAGCTATGGACGATACTTAGTAATATTCTGATGATTTTCCTTCATAATCTGTAATAAATATTCTATTACAATGCAAGGTGTTGGGGGAGGGATGACGTATAGGAATTCTGCACATTAGGCATACTGCTTTTTTAAGCTCATGACTTGTCTAACAAAGAACATTAAAAAATAAAAAGTACATGGCTTAAATTTCCCAGTCAAAAGGCAGACATTGGCAGAAAGTATGAAAAATCATGACCAATAATAGGGTGTATATGATTTTATCTTTTGGACTATAATGTCAACTCTAGACCCTACAACTTCCATATCTTTGGGCCTAATCTGGTTCTCTGGCCCTAACTAATTTCCAATTTCCTTCCAATTGTGCTCAGATAAACTACTTTATATAATCTCAAGCTTTCTGAATTCATTGTGATTTTTTCTGTGGCCCAGCTTGTGGTCTATCTTGGAGTATGAGCCATGTGCACTTGAGAAGAATGTATATACAGCATTTTGGGAGTGTAGTGTGCTGTATATGTCTATTAGATACAAATCTGCTATTGTATTAATCAGTCTTTGTTTCTTTATTGATTCCTTGTTGATATGTTCAGTCTAAATGTGATAATGGTGTATTAAAGCCCCCACTACAATTGTAGAGGTATCTATTTCTCCACTTAGTTTTTCCAATGATTGCCTCATGTATGTTGAAGCACCCCTGTTAGGTCCATAAATGTATATGAATGTTCTTTCTTCTTGAAAGATTATTCCTTTCACTAATATATAGTGTCCATCTTTGTCACTTACAACAATTTTGCATTTAAAGCCTGTTTTGTCCAATATTAGTATAGCTACTCCCACCCTTTTTTGGTTACTGTTTGATTGTAAGATTGTTTTCCCCCAATTCACTTTCAGCCTTCTTGAATCCCTGGGTCTAAGGTGGGTTTCTTGTAGACAACTTATAGATGGGTCATATTTCCTTATCCATTCTGCCAATCTGTGTCTCTTGACTGGTGAATTTAATCCATTACCTCTCAGTGTTATTAATCTCAAGGAATTACATACATTAGACATATTTTCT
Source organism: Cabassous unicinctus (assembly GCA_029593785.1). Classification (NCBI taxonomy): domain Eukaryota; kingdom Metazoa; phylum Chordata; class Mammalia; order Cingulata; family Chlamyphoridae; genus Cabassous; species Cabassous unicinctus. The sequence goes on from JAQZBX010021556.1 coordinate 30,727, forward strand.
TGGATTTATATATGTCATATGTTGTTTTTATTTCTGTTTTTGTCTTTTTAGTTGTTCTTACACTCTCCTCCATATCTCTCTCCTGTTTTTTCCATTCAATCTGCAGAACTCCCTTTAGTATTTTTTGAAGGGCAGGTTTCTTATTGGCATACTGTTAGTTTCTTTTTATCTGTGAATATTTTGAACTCTCAATCATTTTTGAAAGCCAGCTTTGCTGGATAGAGAATTCTTGGCTGGAAGTTTTTTCTTTTAGTACCTTACCTATGTCATACTACTGCCTTTTTGCTTCCATGGTTTCAGACATGAAATCAGCACTTAATGGCCAGAAAAAGTGAAAGAGGTAAGAAAAGTAAAAGGATAATAGTAATAATAATAATAATTGTTAGAAGAACCATTTAAGACCTGGGAAAATGAATATTTAACTCATATAATCCTTGTAGAGTAATAGGAATAGAAAAGTGGGATTCTAATAATGAAATGGGAAACCAAATAGAGAAAAATATATAGAGTGAATTAAAAGGCCTGCATGATGAGGAGAGAGAGAAAGAGAAAAGAAGAAACAGAAAGTAAAAAGTTAATAAGAGAAATAAATAAGTTAGATGAGGTAGAAATAAAAACCATAAAGAATGAGGACTAAACAAAGAGAGGTTGAACATAAGAACTAGCACAGAAAGCAGAAAATAGAATGATGACAGAAGGAAAAGTGATAGCATTCATATACAAGATCAGAATACACAGAAAAGGGGAAATAAAGGAAGAAGAAACACAGTAACCAAGAACCAAGAATCAAGGCAGCAGCACCTTTTAGAGATTTATCTCTTCATCCAGCTCCCTACAGGTCTACAACCTGAATCCCCCTACTATGTGGTTTCCCAAAACAGCTCACTCAGGTATTATCTTGTCCCCACTCAGTGATTTATTTTGAGAGATATCTGCCTATGTTAGTAATGCTAATAGTACAAGATAGGAGAGCAAAGATGCAAGACCTAAGAAATTGAAAAATTAATACAAGTAAGAAGCACAGAGGAGTAAGATTAGGAAAGTGGAATAGAAACAATGAAACAAGAAACAGAATAGGGAAAATATATACAGAATGAATTTAAATGCTGGAATGGTAAGAAGAGGGGCAAAGAAAACAGAAAAGAGAGAAAGGAAAAAGTGAAAAATAGAAGGTATATAGAAAAAAAGGGAGAGAAGGAGAAATACAAACAAGAAAAATTGGACAATAAATAAAAAGGTGGAATGAAAAAACAACAAAGGAAAACTAAAAGATATAAAGATGAAATAGTCAAAAGAAATCACATAGGTAGAATAGATCAGTAACCAAAAGAATAAAAGAAAAAAAAAAAGAAACAAGCAGAGAAAATAAGGGAGGGGAAAGAAAACAAGCAAGAAACAAGAGAGCAACAACTCATTTTTTAAAAAAAGGAGACAGAAGAAAAAAAGTAATAAACATGGAAAAACA
>JAQZBX010021557.1:0-32196 GCA_029593785.1 Cabassous unicinctus
ATATATGAACAAATGAACACTAAGATGTGTTTGTGTGTGTGTGTCTGTGTGATTTTAACTTAAACAGGTTCATGAAATTTTGTAGAAGAAACTCCTTACCAGCAAATAGTGGTAGGTGAAATAAACAAAGAAAAAAAGAAGGATTTTTGTTCTCTTGGTAAGATTTTTATTCTTTAAATCTCTCCAGTATTCCAAGACAAAAATTTTTAAAGATAAGAATTTTTGAAGATCTAGCATTAGGATTGTTAGAAAATCTTAAGGAGGCTTGAGCAAGTCTTATAAGAATCACTCAGGAGTTGAGAGTGGAGAGGCTTCCATCTTCCACTTTGCAGGATGGGACCTGTATTAGTTAGCCAAAGGGGGATGATGCAAAATATCAGAAATTTGTCGGCTTTTATAAAGGGTATTTATTTGGGGTAGAAGCTTACAGTTCCCAGGCCATAAAGCATAAGTTACTTCCCTCACCAAAGTCTGTTGCCACATGTTGGAGCAAGATGGCTGCTGACATCTGCCAAGAGTTCAGGATTCCTGAGTTTCTCTCTCTCCTGGGTTGTTTCTCCCTGGGATCATCTGCGTTGCTCTCTCCACAAGGCCAGCTGTAGACTCTCAGGCAACCAGCTCTGTCTCTCTCCCTGAGGCTCGATTCTCTCCAGGCTCAGCTGCTCTACTCCTCTGTGTGCTTACTTCCCAGGCTCCAGCTCAAAATTCCAGCATAAAACTCCAACTAACTGCTCTGCCATGTAGTTTTAACTGAGAGTCCCTGCCCACCAAGGGGGCAGGGACTCAATGTCCTACTGACATGGCCCAATCAAAGCCTTAATCTTTATTTAATCAAGTAAAAGTGAAACCTCTGAATCTAATACAATCTAATGTACAAACAAGCCAGTTTACAAACATAATCCAATATCTATTTTTGGAATTCATAAATAATACCAAACTACTACAGGGCCCATCCCTATAGTATAGCCATTTTGAAAAGGCAGTATAAAAATAGATACGAGAAATAAATAAGGTAATAAGCAATACAATTTTAGGACTAACAAAAAGCAGATTAAACAATGACAATGACAAAAACAAGAAATTAATAAGAATAAAATTTAAAGTGAAAGAAGTACTTTCAAAATTAGATTTTAAGTGAATATTAAACTCTAAAACCATTAAAATCAGAAGTTAGGTATCTGAAATTGAATCATAAGAAAAATAAATGTTTTATTTTTTGTCATTATTTACATATATACCCATTTTTATAACTACCATATTTAGAGATAAATACCCTACTGAATGATTAATAATTTAACTGTTTAGTCACTCCTAATATTAAGGGGATTTTAAAAATTTAAGCAAGTTACTTTTCTGTTCTTTCTCTTAATTTGTCATTCTTTAAAGATTATTTTTATCCTTTTGAATGTAGTCTTAACAAATTTAAAGATATATACTGTCAATATTTCTTTTATATTTTTCTAAATAAATATGTTTAAATCTTTAAAGTTTTCTTCATAAGTATCTTTTCAACACTTTTTCTTATTCTACTTAATTTTCCATTTTACCAAGTATGTGGAAAATAAAGTTAGAAATAATTTTCTAATATTCTGGTTGAATTCCATTCTCTAACACAATTATACATAAAGGGTTAAAATAATATTTCTTTCTATTTTTTTATCAAATTCATGGTTCTTTTTGTTGTGAGGGTAGTTTCCTACTACATTACAGGAATGAGTTATCCCTCATTCTCTCTCACCTGTGAACCTCTCCCTATAGAATATCTTTCCAGTTTCTGTAGAATTATATAATGTTTTAATTAGAACTTTGTCTTCTTTTTCTCTATTCAGATACATTATTACTTTGTTCCAATCATCTGTGGTTATGTGTTATCAAACTATTAACCACTTTCATTTTCACTTAATTGACCAAAATTTTCACATCTTGTGCATATTAAATACAGCATTCTTAAAGGCAAGAAACATTTATTGAACACATAGAATGCTAAAATACTTCTAATTAATGATCTATAAATATACAAACGGCCCTTAAGAAAACATGGTAATCTATTATTATCAATGATTTCTAAGGACAAATTTGTATTAAATTTGGCTAAAATTATACAAGAGAGTTTATGCCAGATGGAAGAGACATGATCTAATTTCTGAAATGAATTACTAAGGAGATAAAATTTTTAAAGACTTGGAATTTATAACTTCCCCTACTTGAATAAGTCATTAGTTTAGTTTAAGCTGTGAGACTATTCAATTACTGGTAAATTGGTAATGATGATTTTAAGCAAGAGTCACAGGTTACCTGGTGTGTCAGTGTAAAATTATTTTATGAGTCCCTAAAACAGAAAGATTATGTTTGTAAACTGATCTATTCCTCTGGGTGAGCTACCCTTTGATTGCATTAAATTCAGTTGAGGGGCCTTTGATTAGATTACTTGATAAGATCCATCTGGGGTTTTGATTGGACTACATCAGTGAGGCATGACTCAGGTTGAGTCTCTGCCCTCTTGCTCTGTCTGATAAAAACAGAGACACAGAGAGAGACTAACATAGATAGACAGATACAGAAAAAGAAAGCTACTATGTTTGATCCTGCCATATAAGAGAGAGTACTAGAGAACTGCTTAAGTACAAAGCCCCAAGAGGCTAGGCGCACATTGCAGCTCAAGAGGAGAAGAGCCCTGCTGCATACCTAACAGCTTACAGATGAATTCAGGAATAAAGTGGAACAACCAAGACTGATATAGGAGATCCAGAATGAGACAAGCCCTAAGCCTGGTTACCCTAAACTGAGCTCAAACCTTGACAGAGATTGGTGGCCATCTTGCTTCAACATGTGGCAGCTGACTGGTAAGAAAGCATCTCTGATGATGCCTCGGTTTGAACTTTTCACGGCCTTGGAACTGTCAGGTTTTACCCCAAATAAATCCCCCTTGTAAAACCAAGCCATTTCTGGTACTTTACATTAGCAGCCCATTGGCAAACTAAAACACCTGGTTCATCTCACTGTTTATTATGTGCCAGGTTTTAGTGTCACCAAAAACAGTGAACTCATAACAAACTTCTCAGACATGTAAAATCATGACCTTTGGACAAATAAATGAACCCTAAACATATGACCATCGGTACTGCCAATAAATATTGAGGAAAGAAAAGTAGGGAATTGACCGAAATTGGAAATAGATTTAGGTTAGATATAAGAATAATATTAGTTTTTTTGTAGCAGTTTGATATTATTGATGAATTCCAAAAAGTAATATTGGATTATGTTTGTAAACTGGTCTTTTCCTCTGGGCATATTAGAGTTTATTAGATCCAGAGATTTTACTTTTGCTTAATTAAATTTTGATAAGGGCTTTGATTGTGCTACGTCAGTAGGGTATTGAGTCCCTACTCCTTGGTAGTGGGGCTCACAGATAAAGGGCATGGCAAAAGAAGAGAGTTGGAGTTTTGATGTTGGAGTTTTGATGCTGAGTTTTTGCGCTGCAGCCCCAGGAAGTAAGCACACAGAGGAATGAGAAAAAGCCCCAGACAGAGAGACAGAGCCGTTTGACTGATAGTCTACAGCTAACTTTGTGGAGAGACGCAAGCCTGAGCCCAGAGAGTGTGGAGCCCTAGGGAGAGAGACAAAACCTCGAGAGCCTGATGGCCTACAGCTGACATTGTAAGAAGCTGGACCACGGAGATTTAAGAGGAAGAGGAAGGCTGAACATCAGCAGCCATCTTGCCCCAACAGTGGCAATAGACTTTGGTGAGGGAAATAACATGCTTTATGACCCGGAAACTGTAAGCTTCTACCCCAAATAAACACCCTTTATAAAAGCCAACAGATTCCTGGTATTTTGCATCAGCACCCCTTTGGCTGACTAATACAGTTTTTAAAGTTTGTAAAGTACTGAAATTTATATATTTAAACCTTGAAAAAAAGAAAATGTATCTTAGTTGTATGCATTATTATAGCACAAATTACAGGCAAATTGGATGCTAAAATATTTGTAAATTGGCAGAAAATATAGCAGAAAGAAAGAATATGATATATCTCACTGTTTTAGTAAAATTTAAAAATTACTTTTATACATATATATATGTATTTATGTGGTGTGCATGTGTGTATGCATACATTTATATATATATATATACAAATTAGAAACCCAGGCAAAGAATGCTAGTCTAGATGATACATGGTGTGCTTATTGCATGAAAGAGTTAATATGGCTCTTTTATATGAAGATAATAAATGGCCTGAGTAAATCTCACATCCTGCTATCCTAAAGTCTTCAGGGCAACATTCTGCTTCAGTGGTTTAAATGAGCCCTGGTGGTTTGAAATATAATTGCACTTTTCGGGACAGCTAATTGACAATAAGGGATGGGCTTAGATACTTTGAATACAATTGCATTACTTTAATTTTTGCTCAGTGAAGTGTTCCAATGTTTTAAAAACAAACTGTTCATGTGAAATCCTGTTACCAAGAAAAAGAGAAAAATAAAAAAATACTATCAAAAATAGTTTTTTTATAAAAACTTTACACCAGATAAGTAGAAAAGTTTGGGTGAATTTTCAGTAAAATAATATTTATTTATAGGCATATTTGGTGAATGTGAATCCTCACTGTGGAATAGCCACAGGGAAATATTTGGACAATTAAAAAGAAAAATAATAACAGTCAAAATATATTGAGAGCTCATAGTGAGTCCCATAATGAGCTCTTCTTTGCAAAACCTCTATTTCCATGAGGCGGGCATTATATCATGCTTATTTTAGAGATGAGAGAATTGAAGTATAGAAAATGTAAATAAATTCCCAAGGTTACACAGCTAGAGAATGGCAGAGCTGGGATTCAAAGTCAGGAGCTTTTTGGCTTAAATGGTTTTAACCATTAAACTATTAGCAAAACCAAAGCCAAAATATTGATAATTTCAATGGCAACACCATTTCCTGCTTACTATTATATGGGCTGCTCTGTTAAACACTCTTTATACAATCTCATCTTATCCACAAACAAGCTTTCTCTTCACAGTTTTACTTGGCCCATAGCAGAGGAATCATTTCCCATAAAACTTCTTGTACCTTTTCCTCAATTATAATTAGTCCTCCTCCACAAGATAAATGTTAATGTGATGGTAAGATCTTGACCCATTTATGGGGCCATCTCTCAAAAGCAGATAGAAATAACTATGACTTAAAAGCCCCAAACCAGTTGTTATGCACTCCGATTCTGTTTCCATGTGGTCAAGACATTTCCATAAGAATGGGCCAACTGGACCTCCACTCTTCCAGTCTAGTGGCCACTGGAGTCCTGTTATCTCTGAGGACAGAGGAGTGGGGGATCTCCCACATTGAACATCAAGAATTCTGGAAGCAGCAGGTCATGAGAAGAACCAGTATTCCTTGAGACTTCAATGACTTCAGTTAAGTGTATACTGGAATTGGTATTGCTTATCCAAGGTCTGTCAAACCAAAATGGGAAATACCAGAGCTCTGAAGTAAAGGAAAATGATGTAGATTGTATTTTAAAGCATTGGGAACAATTTGGTTATAAGCCAATATCTAAAGAACAAAATTCTTGTGCAAAACTGCATGGACATAGTGCAGATTAATTAGAAATAGCCTTTAAAGAGATCTTTTTAATATAATGTTAAACTTATTTTGTAAGGGAATGAAAATTATAAGTAACATTAGTGAGTTGTGTATTGGTGTCTAACTCTCTATTTGTGTCTGTCTGTTTGGTGTGAACTTTCATACATTGGGATGGTAATATCAAATTAAATGAAAATTCTTGAAAGAATCTATTCAAATTGTTAAAAATTAAATATGCACTTATATATGTGAATGACTATTCCTGGACCCCAAATTAGGCTAAGCAGAATGTAAAGGGTACATAGAAATCTGAATATAGAAACTATTGGGAAAGGGAAAAAGTTTTTTTTTAAGCTCTTTGACTTACCATGCCCCCAGGGCCTTCTCTTTGCAAGAGCTATGATGGAAGGGCTAGGTGTGACAGATTGAAACTCTATCTTCTAGGCCAGGGAATTAAGAATCATAGTTTGTCCTGTCATTCCCTAATTTTAACATTTTTAACAGCCATGGTTAATAATCCTATTACCAAATTTCAGTAAGTAAAGGAAAAGTCCTTGAAAGCTATAGAAAGTTCTTTTCTAAATTAATTAAAACAAATTAAGCAGTTATAATATATTTCAGAACCTAGAAGTTAATATGCTTTTAAAGTTACACACAATATAAGAATTTTATTAAAGAAAAGAGATTTTAGCTTTCTGTGATGGAAGGGGGGAAAAAGAACATTTCTTAGATAAACTATAGTGATTTCAATTTTATTTAGCTTGTGTGTTTTCTCCCTAGGTTTATAGAATAGCAATTGAATAAATTTGCATTATATGTATTAAATCTTTAAGATGATGAAAATTGCAAGTCTGTTTTAATGAAATATATATCTGTCCTACTAGTTTTCACAGAACTGAATAAGGAATATAAGACAAGACTCTTAAATGGAAAAGGTAAATTTCATTGGTTGCTAGCTGGAATTTAATAAGCTTATTTAAAGGAGAACGTAACTTATGATTACTTATAGGAAGTTTGCAGAAGCATATTCTAAACTGAAACATTTAAATAGCTAATTACTAGAAGCCATTATTAATTAGAAACCTAAACTGAAATTAATAACAAAAAGTAACTTCATAACAGGGAAACCTGTCCGAGGCCACTTCAATCTGCATGTTAAAATGGTAGTAGGGAGAATATAATCTTGATTTCATTGGGAATATTAGGTTTTCATAAAATAATGGAGAAAGTAGTATTTCTTATACTGCTAAAGCAAAATACCTGTTAATTAATGTAATCATAGTAAAGGTATAGAAGGAAAAAGTAAGGTAATAAAAATACTTCAGTTCATTTGATGTGTGTAGTAGTATGGCATTATTTATGAATTCCAAAAATAGTTATTGGATTATGTTTGTAAACTGGTCTGTCAGAGATATAACTTTTAATTGATTAAATTATGATTAGGGCTTTGATTGGGCCACGTCAGTAGGGTGTTGAGTCCCCACCCCTTGATGGGCAGGGACTCACAGAGAAAAGACATGGCAAAGGACAGAGTTGAGAGCTTTGAGCTGGAGCCTGGGAAGTGAACACACAGGAGAAGAACACAGAGGAACGGAGACAGCTCCTTAGACATGGTAGAAGCCCTGGGGAGAGACACAGAGCCTTTAACCTGATAGCCTACAGCTGGCCTTGTGGAACCCAAGAAGCCTGAACTCTTGGCAGGCATCAGCAGCCATCTTGCCCCAACATGTGGCAATAGACTTTGGTGAGGGAAGTAATTTATGCTTTATGGCCTGGTAACTGTAAGCTTCTACCCCAAATAAATACCCTTTATAGAAGCCAACCATTTTCTGGTATTTTGCTTCAGCACCCCTTTGGCTGACTAATACAATGTGTTATACATTGCTTTGGAAGTTTCTAGAAAGTGTATAAAAATTAAAAGAGAAAGACTTCAGAATTGCCAAACTCTCTTGTGCATTCAAACAAGGCCCAAATACCCTGCATGGTGCCTCTCCATTTGAGTTATTAGCTTGGTTGGTCACTGTATTAGTCAGCCAAAGGGGTGCTAATGTGATACCAAAAATGGGATGGTCTTTACAAAGGGTATTCATTTGGGGTAAAAGTCCACAGATTCCAGGCCATAAAATGTTATGTTTCTTCTCTCACCACAGTCCATTGACACGTGTTAGAGCAAGACAGCTGCTGGCATTTGCCATGGTTCAGGCTTCTGGGGTTCCTCTCTTCCCGGGGCTGCGTTTCTCTCCGGGCTTAGCTCCTGGTTCCTCCACAAGGTCAGCTGTAGACGATCAGGCGAACGGCTTCTACTCTTCTCCTGGGGTCTTCTTTCCAACATCAAAACTGCTTCTCAAAAGACTGCTTCAACTCTGTTCTTGCCATGCCTTTTATATTTGATTCCCCACCCACCAAGGGGTGGGGCTCAACACCCTACTGATGTGGCTCAGTCAACACCCCAATCATAACTCAATCATGCCCAGATTAACAGATCAGTTTACAAGCATGATCCAATTATATTTTTGTAATTCATAATTACAGCAAACTGCCCAACTGAAACAGTCACTACAACCCCTAAAACAAGAAAAGTATCTAACACATCTGGATGCTCCTGAAGTGGAGGGAGAGTACGGTACAATATCAGATTCCTGCAGCAACCAGAAATGGTCATTGCCTCCAGACTGGCTCTACTTCATAGTGCCAAAGGGTGCTATGCATCAGGCTGGTAAAACACTTGAGCCTTTCTCTAGGATCAACCGTGCTGCATCATGCTGGCTGTGTGAAGGGCATACCAAGCAGAGCAATAATTACCAGAGTAATGTGAATAGAACTTAAGCAAATACAATTGGCATTATGGCCTGCTCCCATGGAGAGATGACATGTATGGTATTGCAAACCTGGACCTTAGATTTATTACATGCAGCTCAAAAAGGAATTTGTGCATTAACTAGTATTAAGTACTGTACCTATATGCCTGAAGAATATATTAATATCTCTTCTATTCTAGATCATATGCAGAGGGATATGGAACATGTTAAAAGTCCTGGTAAACTTAATTCATTTTCTAAGTAGTTAATGAACAAGTCTATAAGATAAAGGAATGACTCTTGTAAAGTACTGTCTTTATTTTGCTTTCCATATGCTTGTCTTATTGTTGCCTATACTGTCTTGGTGAGTTTATGTCTAGGGCAGTGCCTCTCTTCATACCTCTCCTAGCTATCCTAGGTGTAACCACCACCATGGAAACTGGGGTTGGCAATTTATACCAAACCTAGCAGGTCTATCACAATCTCTCCCTACAGTTAATTAACAGCATAAAAAAACACTCTAGGAAGAATGCTGTTTCCCATTAGCTTTGGGAGGATGCAGCCTCTGGAGACAACTGGCCTTTCTCACTCCCATGGTCCAGTATGTCTTGGCTGGCCACCCTATTGGGCCTACTTACCACCATCTTCCTTTCAGTAGGACCATGTCTCTTAAATTCTAAGTAAGTTTATTTCTTCTAGAATCAAGGAATTCCATATGAAAGTATTAGTCATGCAGGGATTTCATCCAGCTCCAACCATGATGTCAGACCTGTCTTCCCTCAACTTCAATAGACTAGCCAGAGGTTTCACACCCTATCAAGCAGTGACTACTCCCCCTAACCCGCAGGAAGCAGCTACAAAAGAATGACCATTGCCTGTCAGTTCTCCCTTAAGAATAAGGGTGTAAACTCTCTGAGGTGGGCATTGAGGCAGTTTAGTATAGGGAAAGAGGATAAACAGCTGGGGCTTGGCAGAGAACATTGCAGTGAAGGTAACAAACAGAGCTAACAGGCAGGGATCATAAGGCAACCAATAAGAACAACAAACAGCTGGTGTCCCTATCCAACATTAGGAAGAGGGAGAAAGAAAGGTCTTAAAATGGCCTAAACTGGGGCTCCATGTGTACATCTCACCCTGTTGCATGCTTGCAACTCATGTCTTGGGTTGTATACTTAACTTTTTTCTTGTTTCTTAATAAACTCTTTACTCCCTTGCCTACCCTAAAAGAAAAAAAAAAAAAAAAAAAAAAAGAATGGGCCAACCACAACCAACCATCATCTTTGTGTACCTGGTTAGAAAAGCCAGCTAAGATTCTTCTTCACAGACAGCAATTTTATGTTGCAGAAGAATAGATTAAGTGGTCTAAGGACCAAGTGTCCTTTGCCAGCCAAGCTTCCTACTACATCTAAAAGCATCTGGATGTTTCCCAGTTGTTAACAAATGCATAATTTATTTTCTATTTGATTACTGACACTCTTGCTATTGATGCTTTTGCATTTGGCAAATCCAGAAGTGAAAAAGCATGAATGGAAACATTCTGGGAAAAAAATCCTCTCCCAAATCTTAACAACTATTTTACAGAGTAGGAACAGAGACAATGAGTTTAAACAATTTACCCATGTCTCAAAGAAAGAAAGAAACAAACAAACAAGTAAAAAGAAGAGTACAGAAGACAAAGTATTTTCTGATATATATATGAACTTCCTTCCCCTCTGCCAAAAGAACCAAATCAATTAAGTTGTAGAAATTGTATTAAGTTCCCTAATTTGCTTGCAAGTGGGCTTTAATTTTGTACTCTGGAATAGGCTATTTTAAACTTGGCATACTCTCACAATGCCAGCTAGTAGTTTAGAGTACAAATATATGCCTATTCTATTCCAGGGAAGTCCTCTGATCTTGCAGTGAAGTAAACAAACACAGCACAGCATAGCAAACCTCTGGGCCCTATTGTCTGCAAGCTTGAAACACCACACCCTTCTCTTTTTCAGTGGCCCACTCAGTTCTAGTGCTATCCTGGACTGCTCAGCTTTATATTAGTAATGTGGGGATTTGAACTAAAAAGATCTAATTGATTTTAAATTCCATGAGTATTATTTTTGAGAGCTAATTTAAAGTAAAATTAAACATTTGTATTTTCCTTACATTTACTTGGATTCTGTTTTCCTTCAAGGAACATACAATCTAATTTACACTTGCGCTAACGAATAGGATTTTATTGCTCTTGTGTACCTAGAAGTCCAGATGTGGACAGTACAGTATCATTGCTCAAGGGTGCCCTAGAGGACTGCACTTGTGTTCTTTACTTTCTAGTGCTACTCTCTTCCTGGGCACATTCAAGACTGCATGCATGTCCCTGCCCTCTTGCAGCTAGGCAGGACCATATAAATAGTCCAGGCCAATAGAAAAACAGAGTAAGACTTGTGTCAGTTTTAAGCTAAGGCAGTGAAAATCCCCTTCATGACTCTCTTTCTCTTGCTTCTCCTGTCTCCCTGATTTGGAAACCCCATACTAAGATAACTGTTTCAATATAGCAGCAGATTGTATCCCTGAGTCACTGCTTCAAAGGCTTGATTAAGAAATAAATCTTTGTTTTATTAAGCCATTGAGACTCTGGGTTAATTTTATACTCCATAGTCTAGCCTCTGACTGGTAAGCATGGCTTTCATCATGGGACTTGTGGTAAGTCAACGGATATTGTTGTAACCATCACTTCCACATTTCAGGTAAGAAGGTAAGGGAAAGGTGAAGGAGAAATAGCCAAAGGAAATTCTAGCCAGGTCTGCCTTTTCAAATTGCTCTCCCAGAAGGCAAACGCATTGGCCAGGATTGTTCCACATGGCCATTGTAGCTGCATGGAGGTGAGGGACAGTGAATATTATCAACTGTAAACTCAGCCACTCTCCAAATATTAGCATTCCGCTAGTGAGAAAGAAGAGAGAATTGACATTAAGTAGTCAACAGATTATGTCATAATCTTAATAGGATTTTCTAGAAAATACCTGCTTCTAAAAATTTTAAGGCCCTTCTGCTTTCCAAATCTTTCTAAGTATTTCCTTCTTGATCTCTCTCAAATTTCAAACTTCATGGCCATTACACCCTTCTTGAAACTGTCTCCTCGTCCTGCTTCCATTAAAAACCTCCTTTTTCTGAGTTCTTTTAGTGTTTTTACTACATCTCAATTTTGTTCACTGATTCCTCTTCCAGCCTATATTCTAAAGTTGGTGTTTCTTCTCTGTTCTTCTTATTCCACTTATTTCTCATCTAGTTTTATAGCTTCATCTATGACTCCCAAAAATTGTTTTCAGATGCTCCTAAATTCTAAATATCTTCTGCCAACAATTTCTTGCCTTATCCTTTGGAAAGCCAACAATTAAAAAATTGTATGATTGCATTACCATGAACCAAATATATTGTGTAACATACTGTATGATTAAAAATATATATATGTATTCAGTACATTTAATTGAGAAATGTAGGATTTTATTCAACTGTGCTTTCTTTTTAGCTTTTAATTGTTTATATTTTCAATTAATAAATGTACAAAATAAAGTAAAAACAATTAAGTGTTTTTCTTTTCATCAAACGCCTCCATTTTCTATATGCCTCATTTCATTAAGAATCAGAAGAGTTGGAGTCATGCTTGATTTCTCCATCATTTATTCCCTCTTACTTCCAACTGATTTGCAAATCTCAAAGACATTCTCCTATGTTAAAATTAAATCATCCCCCTCATCCCCAAACTGGGTACAACTTGACCAATTCTTGTTCTCATGATCACCCACAAGGACTAATTTTTCAAAGCTGTCATCCTTGCCTACCTTCTCTCATCCTCCCTCGACTGCCACAATGATCCTTCCAGTAGCAAGTCTGATTTTGTTACTCATCCCCCGACTTAACTTTCAAAATAAAAGTCAAATTATTATTAGCAAGATATGCCAAGTTCTTCATAATCAGCTAATCTCTGTGGAATTTCCATTTATCCTGAAACAAAGCATATATCCTTTAATCGTATTAGACTTCTTGGGTTTCTTCAGACACAACATGCTATTTCATCTCTTTGAATATTCACAGTTGATTGTTTCCATTGGGAGACACTTCTCCATAGGTCTGTCCCATTTCTGCAAGTTTGCAAACAGAGGAACTGACTTGCCTCTGACTAGACTTTCTTTTCAAGGTCTTTCTTATTAGAAACAGCCTTGAAAGATATAGTGTCTTACCTAGAGCAAAGGGCAGATTTGCAGTCAGAAGAACTGCAAGAAATGGACAGGCAATTCTTACAGCTCTGTATAAAATATTCTAGTTCCCTCAACTCAGTGTTTATCTCCTGTAATGCCACCTACTGCATATGCAGGATAGCCTGGCTGTCTTTGTGTCATTTGTGGGAATTAAGGTAAGTAAAATCAGTACAAAACTGATGTTCAACTTGCTTTCTGTACCAAGTAATAAAGCCTTTTCCTTCTAAAACAGGAGTCTCATGTTGTTTCCTGTATGTTTGAAACTGTGGCAGACTAACTTGTTAGCTGGCAAGTAGGATACAATCTCAGACACTCTATAGTTTTTGACAGATTGAAAATTTTGCTATTGGGAATGTTGCCTAAATTTATTTCTGCATGCTCTCTAGTCTTTTCCCCCTAATTAATTACAAGTCTTCTTCCAAGACTTTGCTGAAAAGTACTCCCTTTGTGAATTTTCCATGAACTCCTTAAGCCAGTGTCCTTCTCTGGTGGTCCAGATATATTCTATACATATATCTATGAACTTCTCATATTGTTTATTTTTCTGTCTTCCTTGCTAAATTGTTATCTTCTGTTACCTTTTAAGCATGTTTTTTTTTACTGTATACACTGAATAGTACCTGATATGTAGTAAACACTAGATGACTCTTCAAAAAATGAAATTGTCTGTAGAAGATTATTGTACATGTGCACTCTCCAAAATGTGACTTGAAGTCATTCATAAGCACACACAGAATAGCTTGTTTCTTGTTTGCCTATCATCACTAATCTCTTTCCTACATGAATCAACACTTCATTCTCACTGTTTTTCTAAAATTGTAATGCATTATTAATTCCATCTTCTTAAGCAAGTTGCCTGTAATTTTAATTGTCTTTCTAAAAGAGAAAATGCAACAGCTGCACCTACTCTGAAAATGGATCCTTGGAGGATGTAATTAAGTTATTTCAATTTGGAAACTGAATATTATCAAGAACTATGGGATGCATAACCTTAAGGCAAACCTTTCCACCAGGTTTTTAATAGTATGCCATTTGCAGAAACCTAGATAACTAGAAAATTAGAATGTAAAATTTTTGCATTTTCCAATCAGAGGCTTAATAAATGAAATTATGTATCATTTCATCTTACACTCTATGGTTGGTTAGAACATTTGGTAGATCACAGAGCCAAGCAGGCCAAGGCCATGTGTTTACTACTTTTGTGGCATTTCTTACAGCTCTATTTACTTTGTTTTCTGGTCAGAGTTTCCCTATAATCTGGGACAAATATTTCACAACTGTGTTTCTGAAGTCAAAAACTTTATCTGAAGAGAAAGCCACTATATATTTCTAATCTCTCCAAAAAGTTCATTACAAGTGTATGAACTATTTTCTATAGATCATGACTACATATATGAAAATGGAATTATTTTATAATTGTGAATTACCTTCAGGCAGAATAAGAATTAAATACTTCTTAATGATATGTTCAGATATCCAAATATTATGTTCAAATAGTGTCTACAAACATTCACTGCATCTTATTTTTTTTTCTTAAAATTTTGTTATACACTGATCATTGGCTGGAATGACCAATGCATAGCCAAGTGATTGGTGTGGTTTCAAGGACTGTTTTCAGGCAAAATGCAGGCTAGGTGAAGTTTTATTCAGTGAGCAGTCCGTTTAATATTAGTAACACTTGAGATTATCCATAAAAATAGAAACCTGGCATTAAAAGATAATTTAATAATCATCTAGCTGAACAGCTATTGACTTTATGAATTGTTTATTGATAATAATCAGTTGCCTAACATCTGGATGAATCATTTCAAATATAGGATCTTACTATCTCACAAGTAAAATTTGCTTTTATTTTATTTTGGGGGTAAAGCCCAATTCATTTTAAATATCTACTCGTCTTGAACCAAATGCTCTTCCTTTAAATTTTTAAAACTATTAGCCCTACTTTTCTCACCTATTCAAATAAGCTAAGTATAATTCCTCCTACAAAATCAATACTTTAAGCATCTGAAAAGGTCTATGTGAAGATCCTAAGTGTTAAAATTTCCATTCATATGATCACCCTGAAATAGCTTCAGGACATATATATATATATATACACACACACACACACACACACACATAAATATATACATATACATATATATCTCTAGTAGTATTAAAAATGAAATCTTGTCTAACTTCTCATCACCAGAGAGACACAATATTGAATATCTGAAAGAGTCTTATTGAAAATAGGATGATGAAATATGCCTATGATATTCAGGGTAACCTTCCTGTCTCAACCTATATTATTTCTTACAACTGAGTATGAATCTGCAATTATCTCAAAATAAAAAATGAAAAACAAAAACAAAAACAAAGAAACCCAACCACGTAAACAAACAAAAATTGTCATAGTAGAATCATTATACCATCACATTATATACAAACAGTTATAAAACATACTTCCAATGAAAAAGGCTATTTTCAACCTTTAAATTAGGAGTTGAATTGAATCTAAAAAGAATTGGACTTTTTAAGGAAAAGGATTATTTTCCTCCAGTGAAAGAGACAGTGTGAAAAATGAAACAAGATGAGCTGATTTGCCCAGGATTTTTAAAGAAAATAAGATTACTTTCATGCTGGTCAAGTGATCACATAGTAGTAGCAATTAAAATTTGAGATATAAAAAGAAGTCTGAATTATATAAGGATTTGCATATCAACCTATGGAGTATGAAATTAATCTCAAAAGCAATAGGGAGCCAAGGATTTTAGCCACATAATAATAAGTGCAAAATGTAAATCAATCTAGAATTCATGGCAAGAAGTGAGTGAGAAGTAGAGTTAGAAACACCAGTTAGCAAACAGTTGCAATGCACAAAAAGAGAGGTAAAGAGATGTTAGAGTCATGTCATGGGAATGTTAAGAAAGGAAATAATATGAAAAAAAAATGGCAAGGAAAGCATTGACGGCTTAATGATTAACTAGTTGGAGAAGGCAATGCTGGAAGTCATAAATGGCTGAATTTGACATGGTATAGTCCAGCAGGAATGTATGTCTCTAGCACAGGATCATATCTTTGGTTTCTAAAATGTCAAACTGGAGCTTCTAGAGCAGGGGTTCTTAATGAGGGGTCCATGAGCATGAACTGAAATTCAAAAATCATTATTCTTGTGGGGACATGTTGGTGCGGGTGTGATATATTTATTAAATAATACACAGTATAGTGTGGACTTAGTAAGTGGTCCATGGTTTTCTCCTGACTGGCACAGGGTCCATGGAACAAAAAAAGCTAAGAACCTCTGTTCTAGAGAGAAATTTAAAACAAAAAATCTAAAAATAAAAAGAGGGAATGAAGTTAGGAAAGATGTTCCTTTATTCATCAAAAGTGAATGAAAAGCATTTTATTCATGTGAGTATACTCTGAGCAAAGTAAGACCATCCTGGAAAAGCCAAAACTGAAAATAACAAAGTACAACAAATGCAAGAGCAGTGTATTAGTCTGCCAAAGGGGTGCTGATGCAAAGTACCAGAAATCTGTTGGCTTCTATAAAGGGTATTTATTGGAGTAAAAGCTTACAGTCCCAAGGGTGTGAAAATTCCAATTAAAGGTACCACAAGAGGTACTGTCTCACCAAAGTCAGCTGCCACATGTTGAAGCAAGATGGTGGGCAATCTCTGCCTGGTCTCTCAGGGCTTCCTATATCAGTCTCTGGCATAGGGCTCCTTTCTTTCTGGGCCTTCTCAGCTGATCAGCTGCTCTGTTCTCTTCAGCTGCAAACTATCAGGTGAATGGCTTATTTCTCCCTGGGGCCCCAGGATCAAACATAACAGAGCTCTCTCTTGTGTGTCTTGTTGAGTGAGTCCTCATTTATGTCAGCCCACCAAGGGGGTGGGGACTCAGTCTAAGTCATGCCCTTCCCATGTGGATGAATCAAAGCCTTAATCTTAACAGGTAATTTAATCAAGACATGTTAGCTGAACCTAATGCATTCAAAGGGTATCAAACCCAGAGGAATAGATCAGTTTACAAACATAATCTCTCTTTTGGGGATTCATAAATAATCTCAAACTGCCACAGTTTGAGTTTGTAGTCACAAAAGCTGGGCAATGCACAACACTTGGAGGTGTCATTTACATAGACTATGATGTGATTGGCACACCCTGGAGTTGTACATTGCATCACTTGCACAGGTATATTTGGTGACCCTAGGGAGAAGGGGATATATGCCATTTCTTGGTTGTTTGTTTTCTATGTCACACAGATCCTATTAATGATAAATTAGAAATCAAATAGAAAGGTGAAGTATTCTCGTAAGGTTCCAATTCTTATGAACACTCATTGCCTAATGTAGCATCAGTAGTGTAAATAACTACAATTTAGTAAATTAAACACAAAAAAATTTCTGTGCCCCAAAATTATCTTTCATAACAAAAGATATTTTTAGAAATTAATCGTATGAAAATTCAGCCTACCTTTCATTAAAATACATGAGCCTAGAACTTAAATTGTATCATGACTTTTTTTAGCCTTATCTTAGTCATTTTTGCTTTTGTATTAGAGGAGAATAGTTTCACTTGTGGTTAATTTTTGAATGCCCATGTTAGCTTTTAATGAAGGTAGAAATTTTCATTATAAAGTCCATGTTTCTTTTCTTCCTCTTGGGAGAAAACTACTGTGAAAATCTTTTGCCATAAGTTATCTAAAACCACTGCATCATTTTCCTATTCAAAAAGTAATATCAAGAAAGAAGGTGTGATCACTCTTAAGAATTCCTTTACATGCAAATGCCACTCACAGAATGTATTACATGTAGAAAGCCACACCAGAGTTACCAGAGCAAAGGACACTGTATAGGTTGGAGTAATCCTTAATTTGTACCTATTACTTTCTGAAACATCCAAGATTAGTGAAGCAAAGCCACAGAAAAAACCTTTTGTTTCAGAGACAGAATATCCTTTAGTCTACAGGAAATGCTGCTTTGTGGAAGGATTTTTAAAACTTTTTAGCAACTTTGATTTTTTAAAAAAGAGTACATTTGAATGCAAATTTTGCATTTATCGTTTTTGTAAACATTAATTACCCTTAAATCATCTTAAATTATAATTCAAAATTAAAATTGAATAGGTGATTGAGACAGCAATTTCTCAGACTGAAACTCAGACCATCTTCACTCTTGTATAAATTTAGATGAAGGCAAATCTTATAGATAGGACATAGCTAGAGAACAGCCATTAGGAGAAAACTCAACTCTTTAACTATTGAAGGTAAAAATCAGAAGTGCTTTTCCATTCAATATTATATTTTGGAGTTCTTTCAGGAGTCACTGAGACTACTGCTTCAGTTCTCTGTTTTAATACTCTGATTTCTTGTAATTTGGAACAAGATGCTGCTGTTTATGTGCACGAATAATGAAACCTGGAGTACAGTAGTTATCTTCCAAACCATATAAACTAGATCTTAAAGTGCTTTTGAGCCACAACAAATTGCATTGACACTTCAAATGTTTCTCTTTCTCTATATTCTGCCACTGACAGATTGAGATGCTCTTTATCTGGCCTTGCATAGCATCTTCTGCATGCCTCTCTATTAGAGGGTACATTTAACTGGAATTGTCACTCTTCTCTTCTATTGTCAAAGATATGATCTTATTTGGTTCTCCTTCTCTAGCTCTTAGCCTGTTAAAAACATGAATTTCAGCACTTCTTAAAGAAAACAGAACCCTTTATCCACCCACTCAACTGTACACAAGGGAAGACTCTGACCTAAAACTCCATGAAGAAAAAATGTCTAATTAAATTATATTACATTTTCCTGACTTAGTAGAGTAATGTACAAGAACATATCTCAATCTTTTTATTATTTGAAAATGTCATTAAAATAAACTATGTTTAGCATGGAAGCAGGCATCCAAATTTGTGAATATCATAATATTTTGATTCACAAATATTTATTATACAACTACCATGTCGCAAGCATTCTGTTGTACACAAGATATACATATATGGAATTCCAGGAAGATGGCATCAGAGTAGGCAGGCAGGGTTCAACTTTCTCACATAAACAATGGAGAAAGGATAAAAAGCTGTCCGAGGGACTTGCTACACAACTGCTAGGAGGGTGAGAGACAGAGAGATCATGAACCCAAAATAAACATGAGTTACAAAACCCCCACAGCTGGGAAAGACTCCCCTCCTCCACCCTCAAGATATTAAGCTGGGGTAAAACCACTGGCTCACTGCAGCTGACTGAGAGAGGAACAGACATCTTCCTCCCTGCGAGTTGTTACAAGGGAAAAGGGAAGGGAGTCAGGGGGCTTCTTTTCAGTGAATTCAGCTAGCAGAGCCCACTTTGAATCTCTGCTCTGGCCAGACCAAAACACAGGAAAGTAGAGATTGAAAGAAATACCACTGAGGAAAGGTGCACCAATGAACACCATCTTCTGGCTGGTCTGGAAATTGCATGGAAAAAAACTGTGTTTGCTTTTTTAACCTGAACTCCTGGGAGAAAATCTGGCTCCATTGTGAGTCCCTGTCCCAATTTTGATAACTTAAGCTGGGAAATTTAAAGACTTAGAGTAAGTTAAACCAAGTATCAAAGAAGGGCTGTGGAAAAAAAAAGGCAAAGGAGAGAAATTACCATTAGAGTAAATTCACCACCATATTCAGATGCCTAGACATTAGCAAAAATTACAGGCCATTCTAGGAAACAGGAAGAGATGGCCCAGCAAAAGAAACAAACCACATATTCTGAAGAGATGCTGGATTTAAGACAATTAATCAATGATAATCCCACAACTCTCTTAACTCAATTCAAAGAATTGAAAGAAACTATGAATAAAGAGAAAAAGGATATTAAGAAGACACTGGGTGAGCATAAAGAACAATTTGAAAGCCTGCAAAGAAAAGTAACAGAGCTTATTGGAATGAAAGACATGATGGATGAGATTAAAAATACATTAGAGGCATATAACAGCAGATTTGAATTGCTAAAGGACAGAATTAGTGATTTTCAAGAAAGAACATCTGAACTGGAAAAGGCAGAAGAACAGAAAAAAAAGAGATTGGAGCAAATGGAATATGGTTTCAGGGAACTGAATGACAATGTGAAATGCACAAACATTTGCATTGTTGGTGTCCCAGAAGGAGAAGAAAATGGAGAAGGGGTAGAAAAAATATTTGAGGAAATAATGAATGAAAACTTTCCAACCCTTATGAAAGACATAAATATCAATATCCAAGAAGGACAGTGAACCTCAAACAGAAAATCTGAATACACCTACTCTAAGACACCTACTATTCAGAATGACAAATATCAAAGATAAAGAGTGGCTTCTGAAAGCAGCAAGAGAAAAGCAAAGCATCACATAAGAGGGAAAGTTGATAAAATTAAAGTTGATAAAATTTCTGTTGTGCTGGCCTCACAACAGAAACCATGGAGGTGAGAAGAAAGTGGAATTATGTATGCAAGATCCTGAAAGAGAAAAACTACCAGCCAAGAATTCTGTATATGGCAAAACTGTCCTTGAAAAATGAAGGTGAGTTCAGTTTTCAAGACCAAAAAAAACTGATAGAATGTGTTACCAAAAGACCAGAATTACAAGAGATACCAAAGGGAATGCTGCAGCCTGAAAGGAAAAAACAAGGGTGAGAGACTTGGAGAGAGTGTAGAAATGAAGATTATTAAGAAGGATAAATTAAAGGATAAAATGACAAAATAGTAAGACATGACAACAGAAAGCCAAAAGAAAAAACAGATGAAGTAAGTAATGCCTTTACAGTAATAACATTGAACACTAATGGCTTAAACAATCCATTCACAACTGAAGAGATGGAAAAAATCATCAAAAACCACCCAAAGATGAAAAGCCCAGAACTAGTTGGCATCACAGATGAATTCTACCAATTACTGAAAGATGATATAATAATCTTGCATCACGGATGAATTCTACCATTTACTGAAAGGTGATCTAATTATCTTTCTCAAGCTCTTCCAAAAAAATTGAATATGAAAGAACACTACCAAACTCATTCTGTGAAGCCAACATCACCCTAATACCAAAACCAGATAAAGATACTATGAAAAAAGGAAATTACAGACCAATATCTCTCATGAATAAAGATGCAAAAATCTTCAACAAAATACTTGCAAACCAAATCCAAAAGCAAATTAAAAGAATTATACACCACGATCAAGAGGGTTTTATCCCAGGAATGCAAGGGTGGTTTGGCACAAGGAAATCAATTAGTGGAATAAACCACATTGATAAATTGAAGAAGACAAAAATCATGTGATTCTCTTGATTGATGCAGAAGAGGCATTTGACAAAATACAGCACCCTTTCTTGATAAAAACACTCCAAAATATAGGAATAGAAGGAAGCTTCCTCAATATGGTAAAGTGCATATATGTAAAACCTACAGCTAGCATTGTACTCAATGGTAAAAGACTGAGATCAGGAACAAGACAAGGATGCCCAGTGTCAACACTGTTATTCAATATTGTGCTGGACATTCTAATGAGAGCAATTAGATTAGATTAAGAAATAAAAGCAACCCAAATAGGAAAGGAAGACATAAAACTTTCACTATTCATTGATGATACGACCCTTTATATAGAAAATCCTGAAAAATTCACAACAAAGCTACTAGAACTAATAGACAAGTTCAGTATAGTGGCAGGCTACATGATTAATATGCAAAAATCAATAGTGTTTCTATATACTATTGATGTGCAACCTGGGGTGGAAATCAGAAAAAAAATCCCGTTTATAATAGTGACTAAAAGAATCAAATATTTATGAATAAACCTAGACAAGGACATAAAGGACCTGTATTCAGAAAACTACACATCATTGCTCAAAGAAACCAAAAAGACATAAATTAATGGAAGTACATTCATGTTCATGGATTGGAAGACTAAATATCATTAAGATGTCAATTCTACCAAATTGATTTACAGATTCAATGAAACCCCAATAAAAATCCCAATAGCCTTTTTTGCAGAAATTGAAAAGCCAATTATCAAATTTATTTGGAAGGGTAAGATGCCCCGAATAACCAAAAATGTCTTTAAAAAGAACGAAGTTAGAGGACTCTTACTTTCTGACTTTAAAGCATATTACTTAACTATAGTGGTAAAATCAGCATGATACTGGCATAAAGACACACAGATTGACCAATGGAACCTATTTGAAACTCAGAAATAGACCCTCACATCTACAGTCAAGTGATTTTTGACAAGGCTGTCAAGCCCTCCCAGCTGGGCCAGAACAGTCTATTCAACAAATGGTGCTGGGAGAACTGGATAGCCATATCCAAAAGAAAGAAAGAGGCCACCTATTTTACAACTTATACAAAAATTAACTCAAAATGGATCAAGGACCTAAATAAAAAAGCAACAACAATAAAAATCCTAGAAGAAGAGGTAGGGAAATTCATCAAAATCTTGTGGTAGGCAGGAGTTTCTTAAACCTTACACCGAAAGCACAAGCAACAAAATAAAAAATAGATAAATTCAACACTTTTGCACCTCAAAGGACTTTGTCAAAGGGGTGAAAAGGCAACCGACTCAATGGGAGAAAATATTTGGCAATCACATATCTGATAAAGGTTTAATATCCATGATATACAAAGAGACCATACAGCTCAACTACAGGTAGAAAAATTACCCCATTAAAAACGGGCAAGAGACTTGAAAAGATGATTGTTCACAGAAGAAATACAAATGGTGAAGAATCACATGAAAGAATGTTCAACATCACTAGCAATCATGGAAATGCAAATCAAAGCTGAAATGAGATATCATTTCACACCTATTAGACTGGCTACTATTAAAAAGTTGGAAAACTGTAAATGTTGGAGAGGATGTGGAGAGATAGCAATGCTTATTCACTGTTGATGGGAATGTAGAATGGTACAGCCACCGTGGAAGACTGTTTGGCAGTTCCTAAGGAAGTTGAATACAAACTTGCCATGTGACCAGCAATACCATTACTAGGTATATACCCAGAAGAACTGAGAGTAGTGACATGAATAGACATCTGCACACCGATGTTCATAGCAGCATTATTCATGATTGTCAAAAGTTGGAAATAACCCAGGTGTCCATCAACTGATAAATGGATAAACAAATGTGATGTATACACACAATGGAATATTATGCAGCTGTAAAGAAATGAAGATGTGAAGCATATGACAACATGGATGAACCTGGAAGACATTATGTTGAGTGAAGCAAAACAGACACAAAAAGACAAATATTGTATGATTATGCTACTATGAATATAAATATATTATGTAAGCTCATGGAATTAATCATTAGAATATAGAATATTAGAAAATAGAATGAGAGTAGAGAGTGGAAAGCTGAGGGTTAATCTGTGCAGAATTGTAAAAATGTTATTTGTTAATCTTTGGAAAGTAATAGAAATGGTGAAAGCACATCATAGTGTTTGTAACTAGCTGAGCTATTATATGGATATGATAGTAGTTGAAAGGGTAAGTCTAAAGTCATATATATTACTAGAAGAAAAACTAAAAACTGTAACATACTGAAATCTCATGCAAAATATGAATATGGGTGATATTACATATATGACTGCTTTTATAAAATATAAATACAAATATTCTAGAGAGAAGGAAAAAGAACAACAGCTATGTACAGCAGGGGGAGCATAAGAATTAGGTAATGAGGTTTGTGTGTTTTATTATTATTATTATTTTTATTGGAATAATGAAAATGCTCTAAAAATTACTAAAGTAATAAATGCACAACCATGTGATTATACTGAATACCACTGATTGTACACTTTGGAAGGTTTTATGCTTTGTTAATACGTATCAATAAAATTGATTTGATAAAAAAGATATACATATATGAATAAAGAACTTTGTCTTTGAGGAGCTCACTGTCTAGCAGAAGAGGCAGACAAATTACATACTCACTATAATACAATCTAATGAATACCATCCATAATAAAGGTATGTGTGAAAAACCTAATGGAAACCCATATATGGGAGTTATTAATTCTGTAGATTTTTTACTACTATGAATATTTTCATTATTAAAAGCCAATGGTCAGTAAAAAACTACATTTGTTCTCAAGTTTACAGAAGAGCTATTTCCCTAGGTATAGTTTCCAATAAGGCAAAACAAACTCAACTGAAACAGATTATCCAGGCCATGAAAATACATTTTCCTCAGCTCCAATTAAGTGAGATACAACAAATAATAAAAGCCCATGACCATATTTTCAGCTTTCAATAGTATTTCTTTCCATATAATTTCTGTGATTTTTAAGAATGAAAGAGAAAACCAATAAAAAGATACTTCTGTGTCTTCTATTCTCTGCAGTAAAATTGAGAAATATCAATTTGATTACTGTATTTCCTTTCATATATTTTTTAATTTTTCTTTAAATCCTTGAACAAGTACTCTACTCTCTATGATAGAGGTAAGCTATCTCTTTAAATGTGGTCTGAAAATCAAGCAACTGAATATCAGAGCTGGCATTGCAGGAACAAAGGAGTGTTACATTGGCATAATGGGAAAAGCACAGATAGTTAGGGGAACTGGCCAAAAGCCTATCACATTTCAACACCCAGCTCAAGCTCTACCATTTCTGCAGTTTTTCCTGAACAACCATATTCTGAGTATTTCTCCATTTTCAGAACCTCTAAATACTCTTACCCCATACCTTGTATTTGGGGCTTTCATATAATTTTTCCAAGCAAATAATAACTCTTAAAAAAAACTCGTTAAATGCAAAACTATGCTGCAAATCTTGTTTTTCTTTTTTATTACATCATAAATTCCTATATTAATGTCTTACATGTAGTAGCTACTTAATAGATACTGATTGAGACTCTAAATTTTCCATTGTATTTTTTTAGAATGATGGATTTGTATATGACTATGCAGCAGGAGATATGAGAATAATGCCTTAAAATCACAACAGTGTGTATGCAGAGAATTAAGTGTGGGATAAAAGTGACAGTATAATTATAAGATGATGCACTTAAAAATAATCTAAAGGATTTTCCAGGATCCTTGTTCTTCAGCTTTCTTGTATTATTTTTAGTATATAATTCCAATGTGCAGCTATCATCAAGGACATCAAGAAAAATATTGAGTAATAAGAAGAATTATTTAGGAAACAAGATCAAGCATATTATGCTATACAAATCTTAAACCATGGTATGTCTGCATCTTTAACATTGCTTCAGTAGCTTTAAATTTCATAAGGTATATGGAGAATAGAGTAGACTATAAATTCCAGGAGAGCAGAAATCATGACTATTCTGTTAACTACTGTAAATCAAATCCCAACCACAATGTCTGATACATTTCTTGAATGAATGAAGACTAGATTTTCCTTCTAGCATCTAATATGTGGCAAATCTGAATACATATATCTGAAGAGTTCAGGAACATTCAAATTTCACCAAGGAGAGCTTTGAAAACTCTTAATGAGGCAGGGCTTGAATATAATAGGTAGGTAGCAAAATCATAATCTATAATATACAACTTTCCTAGTATTATATGGTCCATAAATGGAAAACCCAAAGTACTATAAGCAAAACCAAAGGTGCAGCACACCAGCCCACAGATTTGATTATTATTGCTGCATGACACACATGTCAGTGTGGAAATTGACAGATTTGGCTATGACAGCCTAGCAATGTTTACAGTAACAACTGTCTCACCCTGTTCTTATTCTGTGCTCACCAAGCAAACTTCTAATTAGGATATGACTTGCTATAAATACCTACTTTCAGGAAAGATAACATGTTACTATGGTGACACAGGTTTCTGGAATTTAATGCAAACAAATATCATTCATTTACTCATTCATTCACTCATTCATTCAACTAACATTGAGTATATCATGTGCTCTAAACTTATCAATTGAATAAACATGATCCCTGCCTTTATGAAGCTAGCAGTATACAAGGAACATAGACACTGAATAAATAATTATAAAATTATGGTGGGAGATGAAAGACATACACAGTGTGGTGGAAGTATATCTAGGCGATTTTACCTAGTTTGGAGATTCAAGGAAGACCTAATAGAAGAAGTGATTTTTAATCTGTGATCAGAAGAGGGAATAAGTGAAAATATTAACCAGGTGAAAGTGGACGGGGAGGGGTAGAACATTTCAGGCAGGAGAAATAGTAATGCCTTGAACATGTCATAATTTAAGAAACTGAAGTAATGTCATTATGACTGGAACACAGACAGCAAATTTGTGAATAAAAATGAAAATGAGGTGACTACTTCAGTAAGCATTCTATCTCATACAAGAGGGTCAAGTGAGTTTAGTTAATGATATTCTGCTCTAAGAGATAGACCTAGTTTTATTATGATTGTCAAAATCCATTTTCTCATTCTGTAAACTTTCTTGGTAGCCAACCAACTCTCATGGTTTCTGACACACCCCATTCTATCATGCTCCTTCAACAAAACTATAAGAGCAGGGAATATTTTCAAACATTGAAATCCATGAAGTTTAGGAATTTATCTTTCCAAGAGATGATAGTGACTGATAAATTGTATTTGTGAAAGAAAGTATTAAAAAAGAAAAATTCAATAAAAATAGATAATATGACAGAAGAAAATTAAATCCAAAAGTTATTATTAGTGTATCCTCGTACATATATGTCTAACTTATTTCATTAATATTAAGAAAATAAATCACATATATATATATATACATATATATATATATATATAAAGTAGTTGGAGTTTCAGCAAGGCATAACTACTAAATGTAATGGTGATGAAATGATGAATTTGGTTTTACTTATGCTCATTAAGGATATCATCATCTGAAAAAGCCCTTGAAAAATTAGGTATTTATTTTTTAAATATGGTACTGTCTAGCACTTCCTTGGGTGATAGTTTCTTACTTTCTTGAACAAATTGTTAGTATGACATATTTTCCTTTAAATTTGAGTTTCCAATTTGGATAATTATATTTTTGAGAACTTTTGTGAAATTTAATTGAAACCATTGCTAAAGCAAAGCAAAACAAAACAAAACAATTTACAGCAATCCCTTCCCAAATCCAGATCCTTCACAATTTTATCATTTAATATATATGATTTTACTTCATTGTGCCTTTTCCATCAAGGCAAATGTAACCCAGGTGTCATCTGTTATCATGTCTCTTCTTTGAATATCTTTATATTTAACCTTTATCATTCCACATCTCAAGAGATATGTGACACCTGCATATTCCTGGGAGTTCTTTTCTCAGGGGTATTTTCAACTCCAAATTTTTCTTCTAACTAAACTCCTGACTTCACTCATGTTTCATTTTCTATGGCTATTTTTATCTCTCTATAAGACCCACCACAAACCACAAACCTGGAAAGTAGAATCTTCTTGAATGCCCCTAAACCCTCCTGCAGAATAGGTAAGTGAAATACACATGCTATCTTTTCCTCCAGAAGACTGGTTTTAAGGATTAAATGTCAATGCAGCTGAGCATATTTCTTAATGTTGAACATTAGCCATGTAATATTTTCTGATAAATCCCTGGGCAATGATTCCCTGATGGAATTTTTAGGTGTCCAACTTTCCTTCTCAGCTTCTTCCACTCTCCCATCTCCATACCTAAGTTTTCACTAAACACCACCCTTTCTTCTTTTTCTGCTCCTAATCATATTCTTGGTTACATTATCCCTGGAACAATTTCTCTCATTCCAGCCAGTCTCTACTATACTGAAACCTAAACAAAGACAACTGATTCTCAAGGGGAATTCTGAGGTAAGTTTTTAAAGTAGCTTTTTTTTCTCTTGTTTCACCAAAATAATTTTGGACTGAGAAAACAAACTATATACTCTAGGTCATAGAGTTAGCAATATATGAAATACAGACCTGCTATCTATAAAGCAAAATAAACATGATTATCTTTTAAGAAACAGAAATGAAAAATATCCTGAATGATTGTACTACCTGAGAGATAATACATGGAAATTAATTATTAAATAACCATTATTTACTAATATAGGAAATACTGAATGTCATTTAAAATTTTCTGTTTTTTTGTGGTTATTGCAAATATGGCTATAAGTTTCCACCCCTGCTTCTATCCTTACCCTTTGTAATATGACTTTGCAGCTCCTCCCAAGAGACTGTCATCTGATTTCTTTTGAATTGAATAATCCATGTCAGACAGGAAGGCCCATTCCCTCTACTCTTTAATGTTTACTCCAGGAAACAAAACAAGAGGAAAGAGAGAGAGAGATATTGAAAGAGAGAAAGAGAGAGAATGAGAGAGAGAGAAGAGAAAACAAGCAAGCAAGCATCTGCTTTTCCTAATCATTATGACTGTTGACTAGATATAAAATATATGAGGTAATGTAGAAAGATATGCTGAAAAGAAAACGAGTGTTCAGAAAAAAAAAACAAAAAACATTTAGAGTCATTGTAGTAAAGAGAAAACATTCCAGAATGGATTAATGACTTATAAAGTCTTCCATTGCTCAAACATAAGTATGCTCAAAATAGGCTGCAAAGTTTAACTTTTGTGTTTTAATTTGTATGTAACTGATTCTATATGAATTGGCCAATTATTTGTTAATCTAAGACTTCAAAGCACTTCTGGAATTTCAAAAATATGCCAATAACAGTTTTTGAGGGACACAAAACCACCAGTTATATTAGTGAAATTAATCAGGCTAGGTATAGGCTAGTTTTATGAAAATTGTTATAGTTACAGGAAGGGAGTTACTGAAGGTAACCTTCAAATGGAATGGTTAAATCAAGAATTACAGCTTTACTTTCATTAATTAAAGGATGTAAAGTATTAAGAAAATTGTCCAGTTAAAATGAATGTATTTGACACATTTCAAAGTTAGTGAAAAAAAACTACCTTAAGTTATTTGTATATTAGAGACATTTATACCAGTATCTAATAACTTACATATTATTAAGGTCTTCTATTGCACTATATTTAGAAAATTTTAGATACTCAATTAGAATGCTTCTTTTTATGCAAGCCCTTAAGTATAGTTAATGTCATGCTAACTTTAGATGAAAGAAAGAAAGAAACAAACAATAACAATGTGCTTAGAAGAGGTAAACTCCATTGGAACTCTTCCTTAACAGTCTGCACTCTGCCCATATCTTCAACTGCTTTCCCCATTTGTCCTAACATGCTATGATCTAGGAGTGCCATAACCTGCCTTTTCATACTGACACCTAAATTGCTGAGCACTATTGTGGAAATATTATGCAAGTTCATAAAAATTTGCCACTACAAGTTCATGTTTTAAAATCACAGCTGGTTTCAAAAAGCTACCAAGCAATCCCCCCATACCGTTATTTTCCCTCCTTTCTTCACAGAAGATATTTCAAATAAATCTACTCTCCTCAAACATCCTAACCTACCATCTCTCCTCACTTCCAGCAGATAACCTCTCCTCTTTATTCAAAGAGAAAAGTGAAACCACCAGGAGGGATATATCTAAATTTTTTGGTCACTATATTTATAAACTTAACTGCTGCTAATATCTGATCTTTCACACTTTTCTCCTATTAAAATGGAAGTGATGTTTCCTCCTGGTTAAGGCTAAGTCAAAGGTCAATAAATTGCTGGAAAATGGATATATTGAGCACTGGAGACTATGATGAAATTAAAGAAAACAAAACAGATGAATGGAAAAAGAAAGAGAAATATTGGAGTTTTGATTGTTACATTTGCAGTGGTTTTGGGCAATACTCATGGGAGTGGTTTATTAGGTAGAGAGGATGTGAGGAAAACAAGGAATTATTATGAAACATGCATACTGGGACTTCCCCATGATATACAAAATGGTGTGTGATTTATGTGGATTAAATGAGATCATGAGATTAGTCATATATTGTAGCTTTGCTTTATCTTTAGAGTTTTTGTGTATTTACAATCTTTGTGGAAGATCACACAAGATGGAAAAAAAGAAAATAGAGTATCATTTGTGTCATAATTTTCCCTTTGAAATTTAAGCACATTTTTAAATAATTTCCTCAATAACTAAATTTATATTTTATATAGGGCCATCGCTTTTTTATATGTAAATGCAGAACAGGCATTTATTGTCTCTCATAGATTTAGGTGATCGTTAGACTAGCATTTTTTAATATAGATGCAGCAGTAAATTAAAGGTCTGGTTCTTAAGGTATGAAAATATTTCTAAAGGATTCTTCTTCTCCACACCAATAATGAAAAGGATAATTTTTAATTTGCAAAAAACAATTTCATATGTGTATATAAATTATATATATATACATATATAAATATTTTATATCAAATATATAATGTGTACTGTCTAACAACTAATATTTTTGTACCCAAAAATTTCAGAAATGAAATATTTTTCATTTAAATGGTTTTAGATGGATTAGAAATCTTTGAAAATGCTTCTTTTGGTATCCTTTTGATGTTTGTGTTAATTCTAGTTTTATCTATTAAGTAATTCTTTTTTATGGATGACAAGTGTTATATCCTTTGTCAACAGTTCTTGATACAATGCCACATAGGTTTTAATTAAGGTAGGAAAAATATATATTTAAAGGGGCTAAAAATATTATGGCATTCTCACATATCTAAGAGAATGTCTATTTTCTGATTAAAATTAGATTTAAACATCAACACAATCTATATTAGAAACTTTAGACTATATTTTAAAATGTTAACCCATTCTATGATATTTACATGGCAAAGTTTCAATTCATTAAAAGTTTTACTGATATAGGAAATTTATTATATTTTTGTAAGAAAGTCCTCATTTTATAAGTAAATAATAAGTACTTTTTGTTAAAAAGTGCTCCAGAGCAGGTATTAAAAGACTCGGGTCTCAGATTTCCTCTCCCTCAATGAGAAACACTGGGCAGTAGGATCCTTAAAATCTCTTTTCACTCTTTATCATATTTTTAGTGCTACTCTAGATTGTCTATAGGGAGGCAATCATAGAACAGAGGAGTAGTTCAAAATTATAGAATCATAATAGATGCTTAATCAAGTCACTTTGCTACTATGGATAACTAGTAATTTTCAGAACCCTGGTTTTATTGCAATTTTTAATCCAATAATTTTCAGAAGAGTAAGACAGTAAACAAAGGCACATGTTTGATAGGCACAGTGTTTGATATTATCTTTACTGAGTGAAGATTATGGTCAGTTTCCTTTAGGTAATTTATCTTATTCAATTAGACCAACTTTCTAATCCACTAGCACAACCGTTGAGCTATTTATTATGTTAACTTATAAAGAATACATATGTGTGCATATACATAATTAGCTTGATTAGTTTGCTAGATTATGTTGATTTGTCCTTCAATTCTTTGAGTGGTAAGAAATATTTCAGCTCTTGAGGGATGTCTATAGGATAGTTACATGACTTAGTCATAATATTGTGAAAACCAAACTTATTGCTTTAATTTCTGGAGTAATAATTGCATAAATTTAGCATGCATTAGAATCACCTGGTTTGGAGATTTCCTGACTCCATTCCTATAAAATGTAAATCAATAGCTTTATGTGGGGGTTGGGGAATCTTCAGTTTTGCAAACACCACAGGTGCTACTGATGTAGGTATTACAAGAATGTCATTTGATAAATACTGCTCAATGTAGACCTATAAGCTTTGTTTTCATATATATATTAAATATGCATAGATATATATAGATACAAACACATATACACACACAAATGAACATATATATAAAATATATGTGTATCTCTATCTTTACCTGCACATGTATAATAATATATAGATATACCTGCATTCATCTAGGTCTATACATATATCTGTATGTATACATACAAATACACACACACACACACACACACACAAAGTGTTATGTTAGTATTCAAGTAAAATACTAGTCAATATACATTTTCCCTATGAGGATTGAATCAGTTAAAAAAAACAAAACGTGTGGCAGAAACTATTAGTTATCTCCTAATATCACTTCTCCATTTTTGCATAATAAGAGGATTTTAGCTGGGTAATTGCCACCTAGAATAAAGATTATATTTCCTTGTGTCTCTAACTACGAAGTGGATATGTAACTAAATCTAGGCAAATGGGATATAGCAAAAGAAGTAGAAAATGTAGTAGAAACTGTTGGACAACCAGAACCTTCTTTAAGAGGTAACCAATGGATGTCCTTTGGCCATTTCTTTATCCTTTCCTTCTTCCTACTGACAAGAATGTAGATTTAAAGACTGGTGCTTGGATGAGATATAACCTTGTGAATGAAGGCCATCTACAAGAGGAACAATATGTAAAAGAATTGTAATGGAAGCGGGAGTGGCTCAGTCGATAGAGCCCCCGTTTACCATATGGGAGGCCCCGGGTTCGCTTCCCGGGGCCTCCTTGTGAGGGTAGGCCGGCCCGCGCAGCCTAGTGGGCTGATGCAGCAAGCCCTCACAACAGGAAGCGGGTGTGGCTCAACCGATAGAGCCCCCATTTACCATGTGTGAGGCCCAGGGTTCTCTTCCCGGGGCCTCCTTGTGAGGGCAGGCCGGCCCGCGCAGCGCAAGGGGCTGATGCAGCGGGACCTCACAGCAAGGGGAAGATAAGCAGACACAGAGAAGACACACAGCGAATG
>JAQZBX010021558.1:0-32193 GCA_029593785.1 Cabassous unicinctus
AGACATTATACAATGTCTGCAGAATAGCCTGCTGGAATTTTAATAGGGATTCTATTTAATCTATAGATCAATGAGGAAAAATTGATATATTAATAATACTGAGTCTTCCAATCCATGAGTATAATAGTCTAATCATTAATTTAGATTTTCTTTAATTTTCTCAGTAATGCTTTAAACTTTTCAGTGTACAAATATTGCACAGATTTTTAAAAAAAATAACAGGATCAAGAGGCCAGATTTATGGCCAATTGCTTTTCCCTTTCAGTAAGGGAAAGAGATGATTTTTTCGATAAATAAGGCTGGGACAATTGGATATTCATATACATGCCATATTCAAAAATAACTCAGAAGGGTCCCGACAAAAGTGTAAGAACTAAAACTGTAAAACTTCTAGAATGAAACATATGGGACATATGAGAAAATCTTTATGACTTTATGTTAGGCCAAGAGTTTTTAGACATAATATCAAAAGCATGAGCCGTAAAAGACAATAATTATTGGACTTTATTAATATTAAGTCTTTTCACATCATAAGAAACCATTAACAAAATGGAAAGGCAGTCACAGAGTGGGGAAATATATTTGTATATCATATATCTGATAAATATAAGAGAATATATACCAAACTCTTACAACCCAATAAGATAAACAATGGGCAAACTTTTTAAATAGACAACCCACCAAGGAATGCATGTGAATGGCTAATAAGCACAGGTCAAGATGCTCAAAAATCACTAGTCATTAGGGAAACACAAATTAAAACCATAAAGATATATCTCTCCACACACAACAGAATGGCTATAATAAAAAATACAATTACAAATATGGACCAGGGTATGGTGAAACTAGAGCCGTCACAATTTTCTGTCAGAATGTAAAGTTATATAGACACATTAGAAAACAGTGTGTCAGTTTCTTAAAAAGTTAAAGTACTATACGACCCAGCAATTTCACTTCTGACAACCTTCCCAAGAGAAATGAAAACATATGTTCACACGAAGTAGTTGCTATACTACTATCAGGTAGAACCCATGTGGTGCTAAGAGGAATTATTAGACATAATTGATGATGTTTCAGATTCTGTTTCTACTTAAGATATAGAAAGTCACAAGAGAAAATTGCTCTTAACCTAACAATAAGTAAAATGCAGATTATCTATAAAAGAATCAAATTTGAGGAGCCCATCAAAGAATTATAGTCTCATGGTAATCAGGTAAACTGAATTCCCGAAGGGTGACGTGAGTTCCTGAGGAGAGGTAGGGCACATAAGCATTTTGCCTTTGGCAGAGCACAGAAGGAAGTAGTGGCCACCATATAATCAGGTAAGAAAAATATAACGAAATTTTAACGAAGTCTTAAAGGCCAAGTATGACTAGCATGACAACTTAGCATCTCTGGGAACCCAAGGCACAAGGGGACTTCTCTAAAAGGAGCTCAGGAGGAACTATGTAGACAGGCAGGAAATATCAGAGGGCCCACGGCTGTGGTGTGCATACAGGAGAGGAGGAGAGAGGCTGTGACTCTACCCAGCTCCCTCATTCTGCTTTCAGGTGAAGCCAAAGTCAGTAGAGGGGAGCAGATGTGGCTCAAGCGATTGAGTGCCTGTTTCCTACATGGGAGGTCCCAGGTTCAGTTCCCGGTGCCACCTAAAAACAACAACAACAACAAAACAATCAACGAGCAAAACAAAACAACTAGGGGAATCGATGTGGCTCAGTGGTTGAGCGCCAGCTTCCCACATAGAGGTACTGGCCCCAGTATCTAAAAAAAAAAAATTTTGAAACGTCAATAGATGTTGGAAGTGGGGCTGAGAACCTCTGAACTGGGCATAGATGAGGTATTGCTGTGGTATTAGGGTAGAAATAAAAGGCATATGCTGCTAGGAGAGGGGAAGGAGTCTCTCCTGCCCATGGGTACCGGGCAAAACATGGCTGCTTCTAGGGAAGAGATAGAAGCAAAGGCTGTCTTTTGTGTGTAGGATCCTGTAAATCAAAGCAGAGTTCTGCTAACACTGGGTGGGGGTGGGGTGGGGGGGTGGGAGTGCTGTAGAAACACCCCACCAATATAAGGCAGAGTGTGGCTGTCATAGGAAGTAGGCTCCGGAATGCAGAGGAAGACCCGCTATTGAGGCTCAGGTACACGAGCCTTGCCTAAGAGGGATGGTGGAATAGCAGAGCTAGACACCCTGCCTTCCTCAACTACTGAAGAACTTGCCCTGAGTAACAAACCACAACATCCACTGTTGGGGTGCGGGGTAGTGAGGAGCATGGAGAGAGACCCACTCCACCCCCAACCCCTGTGATACGAGGCCAGAAAACATCTATTACCATTAATGAGTGAGTTTAGCAAAGTCACAGTATACACAGGTAATATAGAAAAATCAATTGTATTTCTATACGGTAGTAACAAAGTGAAATTTGAGTTAAAAATACCTCTTAAAACAGTATCAAAGACTTGAAAACATGTCCCCAAATTTTACACTGAAAAGTACCAAACTTTGAGAAAATTAAATATATAAGTAAGTGAAGAAATAATTGTGTTCTTGAATCAGATTTAATGTTAAGATGTCATTATTCTCCAGAATGATCTATCTATATACTCCATGCAATCCCATCCAAAATTCCCATAAGCTTTTTTTTATCATAGAATTGACCATTTGATTTAAAAATGTATATGGAATAACAAAGGACATAGAAGAACCAAACCATTTTTTATTAAGTTGGAGGAATCACACTATCTGATTTTGAGACTTACCATAAAGCAAGATGATATTGTTATAAGGATAGATGGATTAATGGAGCAGAATGAACAATCCAGAAATAGATTCATATATGTATTATCAATGAATTTTTGACACAATGCTAAGATAATTCAGGGGTGAAAGGGTGATGTTTTCAACAAATGTTGTAATAATTCAACATCTGTCTGTAAATATTTAAGTAAATAAATAAACCTTGGCAAAGGTTCTTGACAGAACTGAAAGGAGAAGAAAACAAATCTTCAATCATGATGAAATATTTTAATATACCTCTCAGTAGCGTAAAGATCAAACAGATCAAAACAACCCAAACAAAATATGATAATCAAAATAGAAACATTGGCAACATAATTAACAAATGATACCATATTAACACAGATAGACTACTGCACCTGAAACCAATGTGTGTTTTAATATTCCAAAACTGACTACTACATGATGTTCCAAAAAGCAAGTTCCAACAAATATCAAAGAACTGAAATCATACTGATGATGAATCACAAAGCCAAAAATTGTCACTTTTTGAGGCTTATTGCAAATAAGACTGCAAGTCTTACAAAGACACTCCAAGAAAGCAAAGGTACAAGTTGATCACTCACATGAACATATGTGAAAAAATCCTAAAAGAAAATTGGGTGATGAATTCAGTAATATAGTGGTGTTTACTTTAGGTTTGCAAGATTGGTGTAACATGTGAAAATCAATGTATATAAATCAAAACCTTAATAGAAAAACAAAGAAAAGTCATATAATCTCTCAGAAATTGCAGGAAAAATATTAACATGCAATACTTTTTGTGATTTTTTAAAAAGGTGCTGGCAAATTACCAACAGAAGGAAATTACCTAAATCTTGATAAAAGCATCTGCATAAATAATATAGAAAACATTAGACAAAATGGTGAAATGGTGATTTTCCCTAGTAGAAGCAATGAGACAAGGGTGTCAACTTCCATTCAAATTGTGGAATAAAACATAGGAACATTTTTCATGACCTTCATAAACAAGTCACAAAAAACACGGACCAAAAAAATAAAGGCAAATTCATCTTCATTAAAATTAAGCTCTACTGTTAATCAAAAGATATCATTAAACATATCAAAGGAAAGTTATGGACAGAGGGTAAATTTCTTTAATAGATCCAACACAGATCCAACAAAGGACTCAGATGCAGACTGAATAAAATTCCCTACAAGCCAATTTTGCAAAGAGAAAACCCAGTAGAAACATGGGCAAATTTTTTAATATTTGGCATTATACAAAAGATGGTCTCTAGCAGCCAATTAGGTGTCCAGGAAAGGCAGATCAAACCCACGATGAAATATCATTACATATCCACTAGATTGGATTAAATGAGAAAGATGTCAATACCAAATGGGCAAATGTTGGTGAAATTGTGGGAGCAAATGGAACTCTCAGGCACTGCTGCATTGAGTAAAAATATGTTAAAACTCTCTATGAAATGGTTTGGCATTATCTAATAAAGTTAAACATATGTATAACCTACCACCATTCCAAGATATAAATATAACGGAAATGCATGCATATTTCAACAGAACACATGTGCCAAATATTCACAGCACCTTCATTTATCATAGCAAAAATCAAAAGACAGAAAGGGAAGGAAGGAAGGAAGGAAGGAAGGAGGGGAGGGGAGGGGAGGGGAGGGGAGGGAGGGAGGGAGGGAAAGAGGGAAGGAGGAAGGAAGGAAGGCAAATGTCCATCAACAGAAGAATGAGTAAAAAATTAAATTGTGAAATAGTCACTCAAATACCATATATTATAAAATAAATCAACTACCACCACATACTACAATATTAATGAATCTTATGAATACAATATTGACTGAAAGTGAGACTGGATAGAAAGGATCATATACTTAATTATTCCATTTATGAAAGTTCAAGAAACAGACAAAATTAAGCTCTAGTGTTATATTTTGATAATGTTTATCTTTTGGTATGTGACAGAGGCATAATGAGGAAATGAATTTTTGGGGTGCTGGTAATATTTCCTTCTTGATCCCAGTGGTGCTTGGTGTGTGTGCACGTTTTATAATTATCCCTTGAAATGTAATACATGTTTTGTATACTTTCTTTGTATATAATATACTTCACAGTATATATTTGTTAAGGAAGCATAATTAAGCCACTTCACAGTGAGCTAAGAAAAATAAAGTGTATTTTAAATCTAAAACAACCTTGGTGATGAGAGAAGGAGGGAAAACAATTAGGTAAAAAGGAACAGAAAACATTTTTTCACCTTTACTTACTAACATTATAAAACTCGTGAATCTTTCCATGATCATGTTGATTTTTTGTCATATGCTGTATATGATATATTTAACAACAGCAATAAAAACCTAGGTTTTGTGGCTTGCTCTCTTTTGATCATCCATAAACATTCTCAGTATCCATGTTCAGACACGCATACACAATTCTAAATCTCTACAAAGCAAAGTACACGGGAATCTCAGGGATACAGAGTCCTACTCTTTGCAAAACGTCATCTTTCTCCTCATTTCAGGCACTCCCTGCCTAAGACCATGTGCTTATGTGAAGGATTTCAAGAGAATGGTCTCTACCACGTTCATCAAGATACATCCCACCTCTCTGTTCCCTTTCCCTCAATCCCAATACAAATCAGTGTGAAGCACCATTCCTTTCTACAAAAGCTTAGGATCTAGCTGTGTGTCTTTTATCAAGGTTATCTGGATTGTAAACTACAGAAACACAAGTTCAATTAAGTTAGGAAAAATGGAGAATTTATTGTGTGAGTGTAATATGTTGAAAAGGGAGTCATTTAATACCTTCGCCATAGAAATGGCATGGATGTAGCTGGAGCTCAGGAACAACTGGGAGTGGGTTACTACACTAGGCCGGGCTGGCTTAGTTGAATTAATATGCTTTTTCTAAGTGAGGTATCATGTAAGATACGGCTGTTGGCACTGAGGTCATGAAAGAATGTGGTAGGAGTGAGGAGTATTAAGATTTCCCAGGAGAAGGAAAAGAGGAAGTTTCTGCAAACCATGGATGTCCACAAGAAGGAAATTAAATACTTGTAGGAAACAGAATATAACATTGCTAGTCATGGAATGTATCCAAGGAGCAAGAAGAATCATAGAGGAATATAAGAAAAATATGACCTGTTTTCCAAGCAGGCCTTATGGAGGACTGGTAGCTTGAACTGAACTTAAAACGCAGATC
Source organism: Cabassous unicinctus (assembly GCA_029593785.1). Taxonomy (NCBI): domain Eukaryota; kingdom Metazoa; phylum Chordata; class Mammalia; order Cingulata; family Chlamyphoridae; genus Cabassous; species Cabassous unicinctus. The sequence goes on from JAQZBX010021558.1 coordinate 5,963, forward strand.
AGCATTAGATCACTTAGTAGGGAGATGTTGGTGTCGTGGTGTGTGTGTGTCGGGGAGGGCACAAGGGGCGCTTCTGGGGAACCTCTAATTGAAAAGGACAGAAAGAGAGCCTTGAATGATTGGGGCAAAGGGTTAATTTGAGGAAGTAGTGAAAGGTATGTAAAGTGGACTCAAATTTCAAAATCCAAAATATTATTGTATTAGGCAGGGTTCTCTAGGGAAACAAGCAACAGGAGATATCTGTAAACAGTATGGGATTTTATAAAATTGTCTCATGCGACCGTGGGGCTGCACAAGTCCCAATTCAGTAGGGCAGGCTGTAAACCAGGGGCTCCAATGAGGGTCCCTGATGAGCTCCCCAGGAGACACTGGCTGTCCAAAGTAGAGATGGGAATTCTCTCCCTGAATGCTGAAATCACTTCTCCTTTTAAAGCCTTCAACTGATTGGATGAGACTTTACTCATTACTGACAGCAATCTCTTCAGTTGATTGTAAATGTAACCAGCCATCTATGCAATCAACTCACTGATGATTAAAGTCCATGAAATGCCCTTGCATTACAATTAACCCAGTCCTTGCTTGACCAAACAACTGGGCATTATTACCTGGCTGAGTTGACACATTAGCCTAACCATCACCATTATTATATTGATTCACTGTATTTATCTCTTCAATATTGATTCTTAGAGGGGAGGACTGCATGGCAGAAGGAACCTCTAGCCAGCTTCTGACTATTGGAATCTTATTTGAGACTTAGATTTTACAAAAGCATTGTAGATCCATGATTCTTCTGACCAATCTAAAGTAACTGAGGGAGGTCTCAACAAAGATTAGATAAAACATTTGTCTTCTAATATGAAATATACTGTTAAGTTGGCAATGGGATGAGTCCAAGATGGTTATGATCGTGCCAATAAGACTTGGGTCTAATTCATCAAGACCCAGCTTGTTGAATTAGAAGGGTTTCATACAGTCTCTTTTGCACTATTTGAACAAAGAGAGTAATGCTGAAGTTTCAAAAAGTTCTCTGTGGAAAAGACTTGAAGTTGAATAGATATCAGTTTTTTCTTGCCAAAGGTAACATCACAGGAGAAGAACTTTAGCTTGGAGTCCAGAGAGGCAACTTTTGATTCTTTATTTTATGTTTACCTTTTTAAATTGTAAAAAAAGATGCAGTGAATTGAGTCACACATATTCCTCAGTTCAGAGTACACTCTAACCAATGGTCCCTGCAAGTCTCCTCTCCTTTGTATTTACCTTTCTTCCAATATACACAATCATCATTCTGATGACCCTGCCCCCATAGGACAGCCATTTTAATATGAACCTACAGAGTTATGCACCTTTTCTCTTAATGTATGTTTTTAATTTGAAAAAAAATTCCATTGTGCTACAGACTTTATTCTGTTCTTTTGTTTTTCACTCAATAGTGTTCATTTAATTTCTGTCCCTATATAGATTTATCTGCCACATTTTAATCTATCTTCTTCCCTGGTGGTGGAATTCTAATACGCTCCCATTTCCCCACTATCATAAATAACAAGGGGAGGAAGAAATATATTTTTATTATCTATCTTCATCTTTCTGACATATACTTGAGTCACAGGGCACACAAATGTATTCAACTGATTTTTTTTCTTTCAATTCCTCCCACCGCACCCCCAGATGGCTCCCTCATCTGTTTGCTCATTGTTTGCACTCATTGTCTGCTCACTGTTTTTGCTTGCTGTCTGTTTTTCCTTTAGGAGGCACTGGGAACCAAACCCAGGACCTCCAATGTGGGAGGCGGGCACTCAACTGCTTGAGCCACATCCACTCCCTGCTTGTTTGTTTTTGTTCGCTGTCTGCTCATAATTTTTTTTTTTTTTTGCTCGTTGTCTGCTCGTTGTTTTCGTTCGTTCTTTTTTCTCATTGTCTGCTCATTGTCCACTTGTTGTTTTTGCTCATTGTTGTTTGTCTTCTTTAGGAGGCACCGGAACGGAACCCAGGACCTCCCATGTGGGAGGTGGGAGCTCAATCGCTTTAGCCACATCTGCTTTCCCTCAACTGAAGAGAATGAAAAGGAAAGTTACAGAAAAGAAGAAAGTATTCACAAACCACATCTGACAAAGAACTGGTGTCTAGAATAAAGAACCCTCACAACTAAACAGTAAAATAGCAAACACTCCAATTAGAAAATAGGTAAAAGACATGAACAGAGATTTCACTGAAGAGGATGCACAGGTGACAAATAAGTCCAGGAAAAGATGTTCAACATCTTAGCCTTTAGCAGAATGCATGCTAAAACCATAATGCTGTATCGCTACATACCCATCTGCATGGCTAATGTAAAAAAGAAAACAACAGCAACAGTGATAACACCAAATGCTGGTGAGCTTGTGGAGAAACCAGATCACTCGTGCATCGCTGGTGGGAATGTAAAGTTGAACAGTTATTCTGGAAAAGAGTATGACCGTTTCTTACTAACTATACCTGATTCTTTAAAAGGAAATATAGGCTAACCATATATCCAACAATCACATTCTTGGGCATTTATCCTGGAGAAATTATAGCTAATGTAATTATGGAAGATAATTAGCAGTAATATTGTAATATTTTTGCAGCAATGGCAAGGAAGATATTATATCAATTCTAAGGGACAACAATGGGGGAGGTGTAAGGGGATATGGAATTTTTCCTTTTGGAGTAATGAAAGCATTCTAAAATTGACTGAGGTGATGAAAGCACAAGTCTGTGATGAAAATGAGAGCCACTGAGTGGACACTTTGAATGGATTGTACAAAGCATGGGACTGTAGGACACAGGGAATCCAGTAGTGGGAGATGGGCTGTGGTTAACAGGACAAATATGAGAATGTTCTCCCATGAACTATAAGAAATGTATAATACTAACACAGGGTGTTAATAATCAGGTGGGTTGGGGGGAAAAATACACCAAAGGTAAGATATGGGTTACAGTTAGTAGTAATATTTTGATGATGCTTTTTCATAGTTTAAAACAATTGTTTCACAATAATGCAAGGTGTTGGAGGTGGGGTGGTGTATGGGAGCCCTGTATGATGATATGCATGTTTTTTTTGTAATTTCACAACTTTTCCTATATACTTATTGCTTATGTAAGTTCGTGTATGGATGAGATACTTCAACAAAATTTTATTTAAAAAACTTATGTTCACAAAAAGAATACAAAAAAACAACAACAACACAAAACTTATGTTCACACAAAAACCTGTACATGAATGTTCCTAGCAGCTTATTTGTAGAAGCCCCAGATGGTAAAAATCCGAAGTCCTTCAACAGATGGGTGGTTAAACAAACTATGGTAAATCTACACCATGGATTGCTATTCAGCAATGAAAAGGAACAGCCTATTGATAAATGCAACGACTTGGATGGACCTAAAAGGCATTATGGGGAGCCAAAGAAGTCAGTTTCAAAAGGTTAAAATTACACACATATAATATTCTCCAAATGACAAAATTATAGAGCTGGAGAATATATTAGTGATTTCCAGGGGTTAAGAGCACAAAGAGAGGAAGGAGGTTGTTCCTATAAAATCATGGCATGAAGCAGCCTGTGATGGGACTTTTTTGCATCTTGACTGGGGTAGGAGTCACACATATTAACATATGATAAAGTTCCATAGAACAAATAGGCGCACACACACACACGCAGATGAGTGCACGTAAAACTGATGAAATCGAAATAAGGTTGGATTGTCTCAGTGTCCATTTTCCGATTGTGTTATTGTGCTATTGTTATGCAGGGTATCACCATGGGGGAAACTGGGTGATGGACATAAGGGCCATCTCTTTTATTATTTCTTACAACTATGTGTAATCTACAACTATCTCAAAATTTTTGAAAAAAAGTTTTGAAAATTGGAGAAGTATTTTGAGTATTATGTTATCTTCCTTTCAAAGTGATTTGAATTTATTTTTGGCAAGTGCGTAGGGTAACTGCAGTCCATGACCACCTTAGTCCAATTTTCAGGATTTTGATATGAATTGAGGCTGAGCTGCAATCTCCGAGAAAGCTATACTACTTCCTATTTCTTCCAGTTTATCCTTTTGAGGAGGTAGCCCTTTGTGATTCATATCCAAGGGTCTGCAAACCACCTGGTTTTGTAATAGTTGCTTATGTGTTACAATGGCAGAATTGTGTTGTTGCAACCGAGATGGCCCATCCTTCAGAGGCAGAAATATATACTATCTGGCCCTTTGCAGAGAAAGATTGTCCACTCCTGTTCTAATCCATAGTGTGAAGATTTCACAATTGGCAGGCCTGGAATCCAATTTTTACCCTCTCTCCACCCTCCCAAACCATGGAGTTGTCAAATATACTGTTTAGCTTCTCAATCTTCACCTTCCCTCCCTCCCTCCCTCCCTCTCTCCTCAATTCAGCAGAAAACTTTGGAAGAAAAGTAGCCTCAAATGATGGTCTCACCTCTCTGAATTTTCATCTTTTCCTAGATCATTTTCCTGGCAACTCTTCTGGCTTGTCCCCAGTCTAGTGTCATCAAGCAGGCTTTACGTCCAGTGATTCTAATTGCTTTCAGCACGAAGGTTGATCTAATTTGCCTAGTCTGCCATTACCAGAAGCAAAAGTCACTATACCCCCCACTCCCAGTTAGAGTTTTCCAGAGAACCTGATCAGAGTGGAACTTCTCCAGTAACCATCCAAGCAGGAGCATTTAGGTTCGGAGCATTTAGTTTGTATCCATCTCAAACATCCAAATCATGAGTTTCGCCATTTGCTTGGGTTGTAATCATCTTCATGACAAGTCCCTAGAGAACTCATGAGACTGACTGGCCATGTGAATACTTTGAGAATTATTAAGCTAGAAATTGTCATCAGAATACCCACTGCATCTACAGATAACCGCTTTTAGTAACCAGAAGGAGCCAGGTGGCAACCTTCAGGGTCAGAAGCTATTTAAGGGGAAAGTAAAGAAAAATACTATGAGAGTAGTGGTTTTGATAAGCTTTAAGGAAGGATTTGAAGGATATGGGAATGCTGAATGGGTGGATGAGCAGAAACCTGTTGGTAACTAAGGGCCTCAGTGAGAAATTCCAGAATATGCAACTCTAGCAGAGACACTTGGGGAACAAGGAGCCATGGTATCCAATTGGATGCACAGAATTTGTTTGCTGTATATATATACATATATATATATTTTTTCCTCTTTGCTGACCAGTGGTCAAACACTTGTCATGGAGCCTCCAGATGTTTTGCACTCTTCTGGTACAGACCTTTCGTCTCAGAACATGTTGTCCTGAGAACATGAATTCAGACAAATTATTTTTTCACAGTAGGTTGAAAGCAGTTTCCATTCAGGACATGTTATAATGCCCTCAAAATTCCTCGCTGTGAAGTTCCACGCCACGATTCATTTACAGTCTGAAAATAGTGGGAAAATATTATATATACACGGAGAGTAGACACAACAGTGTGACATTATTGTTATTGATGATAAGAATTAGGTGGAGTGTGATGGCATCTACAGTAATGCGCACCACTCTGCCTTGCTGATATTTGCTCAGTCTCATCCACTCTATTGCACCTGGAAAACCTTATTAACAGCCCAAAGGCAAATTGCTCGGAAAGGATTGCGAGAATTCCAAGCAATTAATCTTAAGTTCTCACAACTTGAAAATGTATTTTTTTATCCATATTTAGAATGTTGCATTTTAAAAGCTAATCTAGGACAAAAGGCAGTACTGCGGTTATGACTGCAAGTCCTTCGTTCAGAAACCGTGAACTCAGAGCCCACAGGTGGGGACCCAAATGAACTGTGGCCACTACTAGCTTTTAAGGCAACTTTGTGAGAATTTGAAATGTCACCTCCTCCCTTTAGAGAGCTACAGCTGCAACAGCATGCGGACAGTGCATGAGCAAGAATTAGAAAAGAGGATTATGGAGCAAGGCTTGGTGAGGGGACATTAGGGCTGGATTTCAGCTGCTACTCATCCCTTTGTCCAGGTGTCCTTCTGAAGTGACTTAAGCCTGTGATGTCCCTGAAAGCAATCTTGTATAAATTCTAGGAGCCTTGGATGTCACCTACCTGGCACGTGACTTTGGCAAAGTCACCTCCCATTGCTTTATGAAACCTCATTTTGATGTCCAGTTATGGGCTAAAAGGTTACATTCTAGAAGGATTGTTCATTTTCAGTATACACATGGGATTTTAAGCATAAGTTTTAACACACTAGTATTTGGACTTCTATTACCACTACAAATGCTACTATTATTACTCCTCATTATAATAGCTAACATTAATTTGTTGTAATCCAGCAGGCCAGAGTAGAAAGAACATAATTGCATGGACACTTCAGGGAAAATATGGCAACTTAACAGAAACCCATTTTCTCTAGTTGAAATAGTCTGAACAAAAGACTTTGCCCATATACAATAAACCATTTTCAGTAACTGTTGTTGAGTGAATGAATGAGCAACCGTCAAAGCAGGACATGGCCTCATCACCATCAAGACGGCTCACCATTCTTGGCAAAATTGCAGAAATCAGAATTGTTTCAAAGTCAGCCAAATCTGGGTTTGAATCCTGTATCCATAATTTATTAACTAGATGATCTTGGGGCAGTTAATCAATCTTACTAAACTTTAGCTTTCTGACCTGTAAAATTTGGAAAATAATTCACCCTCCTATACTGTTGTTGTGACAATTAAATAAAAATATGAATGTAAAAGGATTTACACATTTCTTGGCACTCAATAAGGATTTGGCATATCATAGCTATTATTTTTCATTTGTTAAAAATCTCTCTGTTGATGGTGCAATATTCTGTCCAAACTTGTAGGCCATAAATCTAAAAGTCATTCTCTTGCTTTCCCCTTGATAACCTCCTACAATCAACCTGCTAAATGTCTCTCAAATTCACCTCTTCCCCTTCATCTTCTGTGTCACAACCCTAGGCCTTCACCATCTCTTGGCTTAGTTATTGTCAGAGGCACCCACCTGAATCCTGACATGCTTTCAAATATCTCCAAGTGATTCTTTACATGGGCCACCATAGCCAACTTCCTGAATTCTACCCTTACTATGCCACTCTTTTGCTTGCATTTTTCTAGCTACACCTTCCCAACTGTTTTCTACAGAATAAATTACAAACTTTTAAAATTAACATCCAAGGTCATTAATAATCTGGTACCAACTATACCTTTGGACTAATTTTCAGCCTTTCCCGTATCCCTGCAGCAAACTTAAGCCAACAGGCTTTTGTACAGGTTTAAGTTCTATGGATTTCATTATGAAAACAACTTCCATATGAAATGAGCTTTTAAAAACTCCTTATGCCACCACTCCCCATTTCCAATAGCTTTTGGATAACCCCTTAGAGTTGTCCTGTGCCGTCTCCACTTTGATTGAGATGCAGTTCCACTAGGTTTTGATATTTCAGTGTTCCTTCCCCCATGTGTGGAATATCCCCCATCTGCTTCTTTTCAAAGCAAGGTACTGACCCAACATGTGCCCAAAGTTGCTTGTTGTCTTTTATTTTCCCATTTAAAAGGGCTTCTGCATCTCTCTGTCTCTGTCTTCAGCACATTATCTTTTTTAGTGATTCCTTTTGACGTTCTCTCATTCAGTTAATGCTCATATCACTTGGAACACACCTCGGTGCCAATAACTCACAGACCCGTAGCTCCAGTTCCGATCTCCTGACCTACACATGCCTGCTGAAGTCCTTTACCTGTAAGCTCCACAGGTAACTTCAGCTTCCCAAAACCCAACTCATCATTTTTCCCCAAAATTTGTTCCAGCTTTGTCTTCCTTATCCTCACGAATGACTTTGCCATCCACATAGTCATTGTAGCCAGAAAACTGGATGTAGGTGGGTCCCCTATCTCACACCCAAATTCTGCTGACCAAGTCCTGCAGATTCTATGTAGCTGTCCCTGTCTTTTTTTCCCTTTTTTCTGAGGTACCGGGGACTAGGGATTGAGCCTGGGACCTTGTATGTGGGAAGCCGGTACTCAACCACTGAGCCACATCAGCTCCCTTGTTTTGTTTTGTTTTTGTTTGTTTGTTTTGCTTGTTTTGTTTTTATAGGAGGCACTGGGAACCAAACCTTGGACCTCCCATGTGGGAAACAGGTGTTCAATATTTGAGCCATATCCACTCCCTGTCTCTGTTTTTCGATCTTCACTGCCTCCACCTTGCTTCAGGCTCTCATCCTATCTTACCTGGACTATTGCTACATACCTGGGATAGCCATTTCTGAACTTGTCAAAATTGATCTTTTTAAATTTAAATTCTGATCACATCCAGGCTTAAAGTCTTAAGTAGCTCCTTTTGCGTTCCAGATAAGACATTTTATTTTAGCATTCAGCTTTGCTAATATTTGTTATCGCTTTCTCCCCATATAGAATTAAAGCATAGATAATGCAAAGATGGTGTTTTGTTTAAATATCTGAATTTTCAGTGTCTAATACTTAACAGATTGATAGAGAAGTCAATTTAAAACTATGTGGAATGGATAAATGCATTTCACAATTATTAGTACATGGCTCTATCTTGGTGTGATTCTCCCCATGCTCATTGTTTCTCTCAAATGACACAACCTTTCTCATTCCTGTTTTCACAGAAGGACCACAGAAATGGGATGCATTCAATAGGGCTGGAGGAGAGACCTAGCAGGTGGTGAGCTAACTGTTAAGGCCTCATAATATAATTCAATGTATTAGGAGTTTTGTGGATAGAGGTGTAAAGGTTGGTTTAAAGCAGGATTCTCTATTTCCAAATTTTCTCTATTTAAGTTTTCATGAAAACATTGGAAGCTCTTTCTCATGAATGGGACTGCATTACTGAAACGAAGCTCAGGTGTGTGCTTGGACCTTTCAATGTTTGAGCCTCAACAAGACCCAATTCTACTCTCTAAGAAAGTCTAAAGCCTCCCAAAGATTTCTGAGAATTCCACTGATCATCTTGGTCTCTTCTCCTTCTGGGATTCTAAGCCCTCTATGATATCTCTATTTTGTCTTATAAACCAAGACACTGGGCTCAGGTCCTTCACCAGTTTCCTCAAGAAATCCAATCATGAGAGTGCATGCGTCTTTCTAATTTCTCACCAGTTCCCTCTCCTCCCATTTCCTCCCATCTCTGTCCCTCATGCTCTAATTTTTCATATTACTCCTTTCTTTGGTTCCTTAAAAGCCTCCCTATATTAAACTAGGGAATTCATCTTAGCTTGCATAAATACATCTTTTAAGGTACTCAACAGAACAAAATTCCCACTCCTTAGAAAGCAGTGGGTTTTCTAAGTAGCTCTTTATTCCTTATGCATTAGCAATAGCAATACTTTAAAAAAAAACAGCAAGCTTATTTCTCTTATATACTTCTTTGGGGTATTTTTGATAAAAGTTCTTGATTAAAAGGAGCCTTACAAAAACTGTATATGAACTGGTTTCAGAAAGTCAGCATTTACTATATATCTCTATAATTATGCTCTCTTTTTCATTTTTTAAAAGATACTTAGATTACACAGATGTCATATAAAAAAATATAGGGGATTCCCATATGCCCTGCTCCCCACACCTCCCACATTTTCCCACATTAAGAACATCCTTCATTAGTGATGTACATTCATTGCAATTGATGATCACATTTTAAAGCAATGCCACTAAGCGTGGATTAAAGTTTACATTGTAGTTTACACTCTCTTCCACCCAATTCTGTAGATTATGGCAAGATATATAATGGCCTGCATCTGTCATTGCAGTGTCATTCAGGACAATTCCCAAGTCCCGAAAATGCCTCTGTATTACACCTGTTTTTCCCTCTCCCTGCCCTCAACACCTCCAGTGGCCATTGCCTTATTTTTTTTCGTTTGTTTTAATTTCTTATTTTAAAAATTATCACTATTATTTCATTTTCTTATTAGTTGTATTTGGCTATTTTATTGGCTTCATTTTTGAAGAAGTTTTGGATCACAGAAGGGTTACAACTCTGGCAGGGGAGGATCATTGGTGTGAGGTGTCAGTTATGGGGGATACATGGGAGGAAGCTCACCTAGATATACATATAGGGCATATAAATGTGTTCAAATGTTCATGGGGCATCATCACAGTGGGTGGAGATTCACACAATAACCAAAAGAATATCAAATTCCCATCCTGGGGAGCTCTGCCACATTCTCTAATGGATCAGCAAGAATCCACTGAGTACAGGAGCAATGACTAGTGAAGGAGTATGGTCCATTAATGGGCTCTTGATATTGATGACTGTGCATGTGAACCTTTACGTTTGAAATTAAAACTTAGCCTAGTATTATAGGGTGCCTAAGAGTTGCCTCCTGAGAGCCTCCTTGTTGGTCAAATGTGGCCTCTCTCTAAGCTGAACTCAGTATATAAATACGTTACCTTCCCCCCAGTGTGGGACATGACTCCTGGGGATGAGCCTCCCTGGCATGAGGGATTACTACTAAGCACCAACTAGCAATGCAACTGGAAAAAGACCTTGACCAAAAGGGAGAAAAGGTAAAGGCAAATGAAATTCTAAATACAAATGAGTTTATATGGCTAAGAGACTTTAAAGTGATTTGGGAGGTCATTCCAGAGGTTATGCTTATGCATGTCTCAGCAGGATCTCATTGACTGCCAAAGTAGATACTACCCCAAATAGCTGGGCTCCTGGGGACTCTGGAGACATCCAGACACTATAGTCAGGACAGATAGCTAAGGAGTTTGGTGCCTTGCCAGTGAGCCCTACTTTGGAATTTATGCTCTCCAGTGTGACAGAGCTAGACTCAGTTGTGGTTTCCCTACACATGGCTCTTCTGTCCTTCTATTTGAACCTATAATTAGTAGAGAGTTGGTATGTGTATGGCAAAGAGACATAAATCTTTGGGCTGTCCATGTGCCATCTGGGCCCTGAATCTCAACAGAGTTACAACACCTACTCTCCACTTCATTGGTCTTACCCAGGACAACTAACAAGGAGGTGATGATGGACAACTACCATACCAAGGAACTGAGAGAGTTTACAACTGCAAGCAAGAGAGTCCCATCCATCAGCACCATGGGATTGCAGCCCCCTCTCAACTAGAGGTGGAGTGGACATCACCATCCCAGAATCCTCAGGATTAGGGAATGAACTATGGATTAATGTAGACTTACTGGCACTCTACTGTAGACTTATTGTGATTCTAGCAATGGAAAAAATTATATGTCCTCTTTTTAGCATGATGATACCCAGGGACCACAATGGGACACATCTGACTTCCCAGGTCTGTTGGTCCTTGGTATATAGTCCTCCAGGGAAATAACTTCCTTTTGATATTCTCCTGTCCCACCTCCCTCTGAGTTCCTGACCCATAATTTCACTGCATCCTGGACCACTCCATCTGGATGACTCACAGCCTCCCCCATTTTAATCATTCCAAAATTGAACCCATATCTTTGGCCTCAAACTTCCTCTCAAGTATCTTATTTCAATCATCAAGGTGGGAAATTAAAAATTATCTTCCACTCTGTTTAGGCAATAAATACATCAAGAATCTGCTTTATGTTAAGCAAAAAATCATGTTCTGGAGATAGGGCAGTGAATACAATCAAGTTTTACAACTTATCTGTCATATTGTTTACTTCCCAAATGTTTCACATCCATTTCTTCTACTTCCTCATGTTTAGGCCCTTGACAGTTCTTTTCTGGACATTTGAAATTCTCTTGCATCTTGCATTTCCTTCCCTCAGTCACCTTTGCACTTTTTCCAACTCATAAATTTGATCATGTTGCTTTGCTGCTTAAAAACTACACAGGCATCCTGTGGCCCTCAAAGTACCAAAATCCTTTCACAATCTGGCTGCTGCTCATCTCACTAGTTTTATCTGCAGCCTTTTCTTTCTTTTGGGTCAACTATGGTTACGGGGGCACCCTTGATCCCAGGGCCATGGCCATTTCTTTTTGCTCTACTCCCTCATTCCATCTTTTGGATTCTCTTGTCACCCCATAAATATTCCTGCCACTCAAATGAGCTCTGCATTTGAGCTCTCCAGAATTTTCCATTTGCAGAAAACCCTCAAATTTGGTCCTTTCCCAATTTTAGAGAATGACTTGTCTTAGTTTGGCAGGGCTGCTATGACAAATACCTCAGAATGTGTTGACATAAGCAACAGGAATTTATTGTCTAATAATTTTGGAGGCTAGAAGTCTGATACCAAGGTATCAGCAGGCCATGTTTTCTCTGAAGTCTATAGCACTTCAGAGAAGTGATGGTGGTTCAGTCTCTGCCTCCATCACATGGCCATCTGTCTCATTCTGTCTCCTCCCCTTGTTTCCACTTCCGTGTCCAATTTCCTTTGCTTATAAGCACTTCAGCCATATTGGATTAATGCTCACCCTCATTCAGTGTGGGCATACCTTAACTAATAATATCTTCAAAGGTCCTATTTACAAATGGGTCCATACTCCCAGGACCAGAGATTTGGAGTTGAACATTTCTTTTGTGGGGGACATGATTCAATTCCCAACACCCCTCAAAAATATTTTCCTACCATGTTTGCCATCCTTTGTGTCTCCCAAACAAAAACCTTCATGTACTGCTGTATTCAGGGTGCCTGACAATGCCTGTTTGGGGCCCTACAATGCATGTCATCAACCACTTTCTGGAGTAAAGAGCAAAAATCTGTTCCACACAATTTCGTGGGATTTGGGAGAGATGATTCTTATAATTATGTTCTACCTGATACAGTAACAAGAATAAAACATAAATAGCTCAATAGGTTATCCTTCTGTTTATCGAGTAAATGGGGGACTCTGTATGATTCACAAGGGAAATAGCAAAATTAACAAAATATTTACTACTATTATCCTTATACTGTCCACAGATTAAGATTTTCCAATTAAATCCAAATGTCTTTCAAGTCTCTTTATCAAGTACCCTAAGATTGACCTGTTCATCTCAATAAGCATTAAGTTTCACTGAAATCATAGCTCCCTTTCAGGCAGATACTCTTATTATACAAATGTAAGTTTTTTTTTCATGATGTGACATACTCTTTGACATGATGGATCTTATATCCCCCCTGTACCTATCACACATGCACACACACGCACACACGCACACACGTACACACACAAAATACCATCAGGAGCTGTTTTTATTTCCAAAATTATATCTTCTGCTACTGTATTTTCCCCCTCATCAAATAGCTGAATACAAAGAGGAATGACAGGGATTTGACAGCATCTGGCAAAGAACAAGAGGTGGCATTAATTCATGAACCACACTTGCACTGCACAAAGATCAAACTGGTAAATGTTCACGTAATGTATTCAGATGAGCTTCATTCTACCTTCTACGCAATGCTCTCGTTTGAACAAACAAAATGGCAATGTGAATGGATGAAATTTCGGTGTTTTACCTTATGCTCCCATAAAGGCAAAGGAAAAAAATTAAAGGCTATTTTCTTGTTATTGATGTATTCATAATTGAATTTATAACATAGGTTATATATTTATATATGGGTGTGTGCACACTCACAGAAACAAACACACACATTCTTCCTAATCTCCTTCTTTCTATCTCTTTTGTTTTGCTCTTCTATCTTGGTCCCTCTGTCTGTCTCTTTTTGCACACACACACACACACACACACACACATACACACACATGTTAATAAATATACATATGACAGGTAAGTTGACTAGCAGGATATTGACACAGAATTCTCTGTTTTCCAAATCAAGCTATCCTACTCCAAGCTAGAATAGTTTTGCCCCATTTTACAGGGGAGAAGTGAGGCTCAAAAAGAGTTGCCCAGGATGTTGAGATCACAACACCCACTGCACCCCATTATGTGCTATGAAGAAAAGAATTGGCAATAGTGAGCATTCTTGCCTCTCAAAACAAAGGGCAATATATTAGACTATAATATAGTTCAGAGAGATTAGGGCAAACCCATTTTGCCTCTTCTGTTTATCGGGAGGATGATATAAGTCATCATTAATTGGCCTTATGAAATGTAATGAGGCTGAATTCATTAGGCATTTTTCTTCATTTTTTTTTTCTTGGTTGTAACTCACTATCTTTTGTTCATCGTTGGAAACAATAAGCCCAATGGAAAAGTTTTTACTTCTTTGATCTTCCTGAACAGATCAATTTGGGATTTCTAAAACAGAGAAGAGGATGAGGGATGAGAGAAGAGTCAAATTTTAAAGCTACATTTGATTTGTATCACCAAGACTATCATAATTAAAACTCTCCTGTCTACCTTCCTCCAGCTCTTAAATAGATGTGAATATCTTCTTTGGACAACTTCATTTCAGGCACCAATATTAAAAATTAAGGGGAAAAAAAAGAAGTAGAAACAGAATTAAAAAGAAGTCATTTACATCCAAAAGAACCTATTTTTATAAGATGCCAGCTTGAGTTTTCTGCCAGAAGAATTATACCATCTGGGAGTCGTTATCCTTTTTAACAGGAGGGAGTGGAGTAGGAAGGTAGAGTAATACTGCAAGAATGTGGACAGAATAGAAATCACACTGCTTTTGTCTGTAGGATTTCACATGAAAAATGCGTGAGAAGTAGAAGAAGAGCCCTCACTGTTGGTAACTTAGGAAAGTTTTGGTTCAAAGAATATGCTTTATCTTCATGATAGTCAAATATACCATACTTTAGGAGAAAGGCAATGCATAGAGAGGAGAGAAAGGGTTTGTTTATATTATTCTCAGTGATTAAGAGTGCCAAATTGTCTGTTCAGGTTTAATTGGCGTATTAATCTTATCATCCATTCAAACGGAAACAGTCCATGAAATTGAAAGAATATATATATTCCTTATTTAGTAGTCATTTCCTAACTAAACTTTGATTGATTTTAACTCTCTTTCAATTTTTATTATTCTTTCATACCATCACCACTTTCAAAAACTTGTTCTGGACTACAGGGTGGAAAGATAATGTTTGAGGGCAAATCCTGGAAAACCCCACATATCAGAAGACCCAGTCAAAGAGAACATATTCCTTGATTGTTTCTCAAAATGAAAAAGTCTCATGTTGGGATGAGATGATCTTCACTCCACCATCAGAGTTGGGGATGTGAAGAGAAATTCTTCTTAGGATTTCTATCTTGTCCTAAGAAGACAGTTGCTATATAAAACTGAAGTTTCCAGACAGGTTAACCTTTTAGAAATTCAAAGAAATGCAGTACTGAGGCAAGGGTGGATTGGGCTGGGACAGCAATAAGAAGGTTCAGCGAACAATGATAGAGTCCAAACCTTGAGTCGGTTCTAAAAGATGTATTTGAAGAGTATGTTTGCATTGTGGGTGTATAGAAACTCACTCAAGCTTTTTTTCCCTTCAACTTGGGAAAGGAGTTTCCCCCAATCTGAGTACATCGGCAAAGCTACAAGCTGGGCCCCTGCTCCCAAATCCTATGAGGGATAGTAGCTTTCACTCAGGCAGAGCCTTTTCTCTCTTGCTTCTCTGGCTCAGCTTCATTAAGATGTGACATTTCGTGAGAGAACAGTCCTTGCCTGATTCTACAGTAGGTGTCCCAGAAATCTCTTTCAATACTGTAAGGGAATCACTAACCAAAGAGCAGGCAAGCTCCCCTCAAATGAGCCAATTCAAGGGTGCAGTGTGGAGAGAGGGCTTCTCCCCAGAATGCAACTTTGCTTTGGTCTACTTTTGCCCTCTTATTCTTATCCCTGAGAATGTCTAAGAATAATGGACCAAAGAGATACTCATGGAAGTATTCTCAGTTAAGCATGTCATTTTAAAGAAATGTATTTATCTCACTTCCTTCCTGCACTCCATTAAAATGGTAGTAAAGAAATTGAAATGTGCACAATGTAAGAAGTAAAACCATGCAATATGAGAATTAGTGAGGAGACAACGCTAATTTAAAATATCAATTCTGTTCATTTTGGAAGCTAAAAACAATATGGAGTGGGACCTGACTCAGCAAATCTGAGAAAGCTGAAAAAGTGTGCAATGGGCAAGACATTAAGGAACCAGCTGATTCATGCCACAGAACCCTGAAAAGGCTTGGAAATAGGAGATCCCAGCTACCTCTGCAGGTGGCGTCCAACTTTTGGTAAGGAAGGGGAGGGCAGGGAGGGAGGTGCAAAAAGATGGTTGAAAGTTTGATTATGGAGCAGTTAGACCCATTGCATCATTTCTCCAAATCTATGCAACCCAGGCTACAGCCCCTCCCTCTGTAAATACAAGATAAGCTAATTTTAATTTCCGGAGAAGTGGAATTATCATCATACAGTCTTTAGGCATAGCTGGGTATATGGTTGACATTCTCAGCTGAAAACAGGTGAATGTTGAGAATCTCTGCCCTCTTTTTCTACCGAGGCCACTAGGCCTATTCATACCAAGAAGTAGTTTAAATGATTCTTCAGTCCAAGAGACCAATACTATAGAGAAAAATACTTGGGAGTATATTCATGAAGAAGCCTGTTAAACTCTTTGTCACTGTACATTAAAAAATCCCTGTCAACTTGCCTTGCCCATGGACCATGTTTTCAGGCAGATTTTTAGTAGCTCACTTGAAAACATGAGTAACAGGGAGAAGAATTACAGAGAAGCTTAAGGCAGAAAGTTTGGATATGAATTAATGGCAGGTACGAAGAAAATTAAAATAACAAAAATGCAGTAATGATTAGCTTCATAAAAATGAAAAGAGAAAACAATTGAGGACTGGAATATGGTTCAGATAGAAATATATTTAAATAGCTCTAATAATATAAATACTAAATATCAATTTGATGAAAATTTGGGCTATAACCATATTGGGGGGATGAGGAGGAGAAAACACACATGTGTAACAAATGAACTGCTTCATTGTGCTTCACACGGAGCTCTCTGTTTTCAAGGTCAAGTAATTTTAAATCTAAAGAGAAACTTGATCACATGTATCCCTGATATAGGTCTCCACTGTTTTGTTTATTCTACATTTACAAGAAAAATGTAATTTTCTCATAATAATAAAAATCAGTGAGTACTCTAAAAGAAAATATAAAAATATTGAGTACTTAGACTGAGCCATTTACTCTGTTAGGTGTCTAAGCTCATTATCTCATGTAACCCTTAGAAGAACCAGTGACAAAACTATTGCTGTTACCCCATTTCACAGACAATAGCACTGAAGCTCAGATACTTTGCCCAACTCACACAAAGTGGTACTGAGATCATACTATTTAGATATTTTGAAGCAGTTTCCAGAAGAAATAGCTAAAGGAATTTAAAACATCTGCCTTTGAGAGCAGGAATTAGAAATAGAAAGGGGAGTGTATCAGTTAGCATTTGCTGCAAAAAAAAAACCCTCTAAAATTTAAAGACTTAAAAAACAATAATTGTTTTGCTGTTGAATTTGCAGTTTGGGTACAGTTTAATGGGGATAGCTCATCTCTGCTCCTTGAACCATCAGCTGGGTGTCTTAAATGGGGGGTAGAGGAGTCATTCAATATGGCTGAAAAGCTAACGCTGACTGCTAGCTGGGAGCTTGAGCAGGGCTCTGGGCCATGCCTCAGTTTCTCGTCCTGTGGGTCGTCTCTTTATTAGCTATTTGGCGTTCCTCATGATGTGGAGCCTAGGTTCCAAGAGCAAGCCTAGATAATCACAAGTCCCTCCAGGCTCAGTAAGAAGGAATGGAGACCATACCTTTCCATGGGAGAAGCGTCAAAGTTACATTGTAAGAAATTCATGTTGGAATGGAGATATTGTGTAAAATTTGGAAAATGTAGTCTGCCAAAGGGAGTGACACTGGGGATGGCTGTTTTTCAGTAAAAACATTTCACTTTTTAAACTATGTATGTATATAACTCTGTTTATATAGATGTAAAACACACTATGAGCCAGGAATTTTCTAAGCATTGAAGACACATAGGATATCCTCTTGTCATAAAGCTTGCATTCTAATGGAGGTAGACATGGCGTGATGGCGGGAGACAGATGATGAACAGCAAAACTAAAATCCAGAAACTGAATTACCCAAGTTTGACTGAATGAGACCCCAGCGCACTTATGCATGCGCTGTTTATTTGTATGTATTTAAACACCAATAGTTTAATTTATTATTTAATTAAACTATTTAATTTCATCCATCTGATTTTTTGAAGTGGGGCTGCCTGGCAAGAATTGAACGCCATATCCCAGGGCTACTATCAGCCCGCCCTAGATAATCCCAGGCTTGACTTCCTGCATTGTTAGAATTCATAACTATAAAAGGTTTGCAACTGTTTTAGATAAATAAGGAACACGTGTGAAACTGAATATCAGAGCCAAGTGCAGCAGTGTTACATGTTCGTCTTTCAGGGGTTCACTCAAACAGGTGCCAGCAGAGCTGAGACTATGGCTATCAATCATCAAGGACCCATAGCTGGTGCCCAGATTCCCTGCCACCCAGTATGACAGGCAGGCAAGTTTCTGCAGCTGTCAGAATAGCTGGTGCTTGAAGTTGCATTCCAAGACTTTTCACTGATTGGCAGGTCTCTTTAGATACCTTCGGCTTTTGTTACCACCTGGCATTTTTCCATATCCCTTTTCTGCTGGGAGTTTTGTGATGATTAAATGGTTAAACTTCATAAAATCAGCATAGAGCAGAGAAGAGCGAGTAGTAATCCCTTCCTTTTAGCTAGAGATGGAGTAGGACTCAAGCCTTGGGAAGTTAGATGACTCATGCAAGATCATAATGTCACAGATTCTCTTATCTGTTCATTCAGTAATTCATTTTATTGAGAAATTTTATATGCTGAGGACAAAGTTTGAATGCTAAGGTTAGAGAAGTAAACTTGACAAGGGACTGCCATTGCAGAGCTCACAGTCTAGTAGAGGAAATACATATAAGCTCAAAGAAATGAAGAGGAGAGACATTTATAAAGTACAGTGACAAAACATGCACTTGAAGAAGAGAATTCAAGGAAGCAACATCTGCCTTCAGTTTTCAAGCACGAGTATGAATTTTCTCTAATGGTGGCTGTGCTTGTTTGCATGAAATAGGAAGAGAAAGGGGAGGGGCAGCTTCTAGTGTCTAAAAGGTTTAGAAATCATTGTGCAAAGATGCACAAGGACAAGAAACAGAACTTTGCTCATTTCATTCTTTAGGCTGTAGCTAGGGTAATATGCCGAGGATAATTCGCATTTCCTGAGCCAGATGGGATGGACCAGACAGAGGTTTCTTAAAACATTTAGGGCAAGAGGGCTCTAAATAAATATGAAAATTTATTTAAAATAGTGAACTGAGAACAGTGACATGAGTAGAGGGTCACCTTTAAAAGGCATGATAAACTTTTTGCCAAAAAACTTACCCTGAATAAGAAGAGAACATTGAATCCCAAAGCACAATGTTAAGATGAACATAACCAGAGGATTATTTAATCCCATAAAAATAGGATTCTATTTTTTCAGACAAAATTGAGTGGGGAAAGTCCTTTGACCAGTTGGAAATCAAAAGTAAAATGGTTGATGACCAAGTAGTCCTTGATTACTGGCTCCTTTCTACAAGCACACTCAACTTTCTCTGGCCTAGAAACAATCAAACCTAGAAATCCAATCTACTCCTTGTTCTTAGCAGATAAACGTCTGCAATCTTGCTGGTAAATTCCTAATTACAATAGTCTTCAACTCTTCCCTCTGTAATCTAGTCACCTGACCATCCATCCCTATCTCTATCCCCCTCCCCAATACTCATATACCTTGTATTCAGTTGTCCATTGCTGTATCGTAAACAATTTCAAACTCGGCAGGATAAAACAAAAACAGCTTGTTCTCTGTCACCATTCTGAAGGTCAGGAATTTGGACAGGGCTCAGCTAAGTAGTTCTTCTGTTCCATGTGATGTCAACTGGAGTCACTCAAGTGGTTACAATTAGCTGAGAGCTCAGATGGGATTAGAACATCTGAGATGGACTCTCATCATTCAGGGTATTTCTTCATGATGCGTTCTCTAATCATTCAATAGTTTAGCTTGGACATCTTTACTGCATGGAGGCTGGGCTTGAAGAGAAAAGCAGCCAAAGCAGCCTGTTCTCTTGAGGCCTAGGGTTGAAAGTCTTACTTTCACCACATTCTATTGGTCAAAGAAAGTCACAAAACCTGCTCAGGGGTAGCAAGGGTAATTGCCTGTACTTCTTGATATGAGGAATATCAGTGTTTACAGACAGGGGAGAAATTGTTGGCAGCCATCTTTGGAGTCTATCAGCCAAACATATGCACTCCAATAAAACTGCTCTCGGAAATGATGTGCTTCCAGACAGGTTGTAAACCCCTTTTCTCAGACTGTATCCAGAGTTAATTTTTTCATATCACCAAAAGAACTGGCACCAAGATACTAAGATAAACAAAACTGACACAGTTTTACACTGCATCTGTGGCCATTCTGACACTGCCCGACATTCTGAAACTTACCCTTTTTTAAGTTACTCTTAAGAGTGGAGGGAAACGGATGTGGCTCAAGTGATTGGGCTCCCGTCTACCATACAGGAGGTTCAGGGTTCAATTCCCAGGGCCTCCTGTTGAAAGGCAAGTTGGCCCAAGTGGAAAGTTAGCCTGCGTGGAGAGCTCATGCAGCAAGATGACACAACAAAAAAAGAGACAGAGGATAGACAATAAGAGATGTAGCAGACCAGGGAGCTGAGGTGGCACAAGAGATTGAGCGCCTCTCTCCACTCTGGAAGGTCCCAGGATTGGTTCCCAGTGCCGCCTAAAGAGAAGACAAGCAGGCACAGAAGAACACACAGAGAGCAGAGAGTGAGCTCAAAACAGTAGGGAGGGTGGGGAGAATAAATTAAAAAAATAAATCTTAAAAGAAGAGTGGAGATGGAGGTATCTCATTTTATCTTCCATAGCTCCTAGCTTAGATCTAGACAAGTTACAACCACCCATTGAATGTAGCTGGTTTTGATGTAGTGACCTCCAGAGTTCATGTAAAATAATAAGAAAAATGAGATTAGCCAAACACAGCTGCATAAATACATAAGGACACACATATAAAACCCTACATGGTTGAAATTATCTGACAAAGAGCAGCCACAGCTGTAAGTTCAAATGTGTAGAGTGGATTCTAAAGTCACAGCTACAGCCTTGATGTCCCACATTACCCAAACAGTATCGGTCTTGTCAATATTTCATGGCAATATTTTAATCTCAAGTTTGAGTCTCCTTACTGTTCAAAGGGTTCTGACAATATTTTTTTTTTTTCAGACAATATTATAAACATTTTCAAATGTCTTTTTTTTTGGAAGTAGTATACACACATTTGAGAAATTTTGTAAAATGCAAAGATGCACACAAAGGAAAAAAAATTATGATAAATTCAGCTACCTAAATACCACCTGTTTTTAGCATTCAGGGCACTTCTTTTCTAGTCTTTGATTATATGCACAGTGTTTCACTTTTTTTTTAATTTTCTACATGGTTGTAACCGATCAGACCAGAGACCTGCAAACTCTAACCGCCAGGCTGAATCTGACCTTCTGCCTATTTTCATAAATAAAGTTTTATTGGTATGCAGACACACCCATTTGTTTACATATTGTCTTAGGCTGTAGTTGTGACAAAGGCTATGTCTCCCATAGAGCCTAAAATATTTACTCTCTGCTCTTTTACAAGAAAAGTTTGCTGACTCATGCACTAATATCTATGTCCCATCAGAAAAGAGTTCAAGTTTGTTTCATTAATCACTGTTTCCTGGAGTCTCTATCTTATGCCTGGCACATAATAGATAACACATATTTTTCAACTGCTTGATAACGATAACGTACTTAAAATATTGACCCAATACACTGAACATTGCATTACAGGCAGGTCTAAGCTTTATTCAATAGTTGGTACATCTCATTTAATTGTCTGTATGATATCTCAGTGTAAGGGGAGAGGAAGCATGATTATTGCCTTTAACAGGTACTGAGTAGTCATTTTGTAGATATGTATATTATAATCCTAACAATCTATGAGTTAGGAATTACTATCTTATTGCACATTTGGGGACACAGAGTTTCATGGAGGTTAAATAATTTGCATATTTACATTCCCCTATTTATTTATTATTATTTTTTAAAGATTTCATTTTTATTTATTGCCCCCCCCCATTGTTGCACCCACTGTGTGTTCTCTGTGTCTGTTGGTTGTGTGCTCCTCTTTTTAGGAGGAACCAGGAACCAAACGTGGGACCTCCCATGTGGGAGGGAGGCAACCAATGGCTTGAGCCACCTGTGCTCCCTCTTGTTGGGTCTCTCATTGTGTTTCCTCATTGTGTCTCCTTGTTGCATCACTTTGTTGAGTCAGCTCGCAGCACTGGTCTGTCGAGTCAGCTTGCTGTCTTTCTCATCTTCTTTAGCAGGCACCAGGACACGAACCCGGGACCTTCCTTGTGGTAAGCAGGAGCCCAACTGCTTGAGCCACATCCACTTCCCCCTTTATATTTAGATAGTTTTTGGTCAGATTTCCACTATTTTAAGAAGACAATGGGGAACATGACCACACCATACATGGCTTCTCCCATGTGTATATTAATTTCCACAGCATCCATCTCCAGAAGTAAAATTATAAGGTCAAAGTTCTTAATTCATATGGCTAAAATACTTTTCAAAGGTGCATGTAACATAAACTCATTTTATAATTGAGCTAACTAATAATCGGAAAGGGAAATCTCTTGGAGAAAGTGTTTCTCTGAGAATCAGCTTTATGAGAATCACCTGGTGAGTTTGTGAAATACACAAACACCCAGGCCCTGAATTATTCATCTGAATCTCTTGAGCAAAGCCTGGGTATCAGTGTTCCAGTACATTTTTAAGGTGATGGTAATGACCGTTAGTGTTTGAGGAACCCTGCTTTAGACTGAGAAAATATGACATTTGAATGGTTTGATATTGGGAAATTCAAACCGTTATCTGCCAATAGGATAGATAAGCAAGAGTTTGCATTTTAAAATATATGCAGCTTAAAATAATGTATCTGGTTCCCAATGATCTCCATAAAATCATTCCTATGTAATACAGCATATTGAAATAAGACCAAAGCCAGCCTCTAACCTTGGAGAGGTAGCTATATTCAGAGCAGATATTTATACATTATAAAGTCTCAATAAAATAAATAAATGCCATTTGGTCCCAAGGAATTCAGTAAACACTACCTTTTATTTCATATTCTGAAAAAGAAAAAAAAAACAAAAACATTTTCTACCCACTTTTCCTTCCTTTGCTTGTAAAATTGGATACATTTATTAAGAGTATAAAAGGAGAAATGGTCAGATCTATAATTTTTTGTTTTTAGGTCCGAGATCTAATGGATCTGGGGGTCTGAGGGCAGACTACAGGGGGGAGGTCAGGGAATACCATGGTCCAGGGAAACAGAATAAACCAGGATAATGTTCTTGGCTCAATGCCTTATAAATTTAGTGGATATTATGTGTGCAACAGTCCCCTGCTCAGTGCATGGTGTAGTCAGCCCTAAGCACAAGCTGGGGAAATGAGGTAGGTGGAAAGGACATGGACTTTGGTCAGATAGTCCTGACTACCTGTGTGGGCATGGTGCATTACTTACCTTCTGGATTGAGGATATTTCCATCTGTTTTCCATTGTGTTGTATTAAGTAAGATATGTTATAGTCCCTAAAATATAGCAAGGTGTCAAGTGAAGATTCCAGTATTGTTCAGAGAAAGTTGCACTCACTATTTTGTGGTAGAGATGGTTTCTCCAGGAATCCAAACAGGTTCACATCCTTCTACTGGGTTTACAGGTACAACTTTGCCATTGGACCAGAGTAGAGCTTACTTCTTACTCTCAATGCTTCAGGCCCACTGAAATAAGATACTTTTCCTGGGACATTTTTCCTAACCTGGCTTCTATGAAATCTGCTTGTCTCTTGCATACTGTTCGCTCACCCAGGTGTCTTGTCCAGAACCTTCTAAATCCCCCACTTCTGATCCAACCTGTATTATCACTATTAGCTACTAGAACTGTAGTCTATCCTTGGTTCCCAAAAGGCATCAACAAAACCAGAGTCAGAGCACCAGTATTTGAGAAATACTGTCCTTGCCTGCCCCATCCCACATATCCTCTGTATTCACTTCTTCATCCCACATAGCTGCTTGTAATCAATGCCTGAGATTCTCTGCCTGAGGGCTTTTCCCTGGCCTGCAGAGCACATTGAATTTCTGGGGAGTTAATGTCACCAGAAACAGCCCTCAATCAAGAATGGATATGAGCTAAGTAAGAAAATACCCCAGATTCCTTGTGCTTTAGGTGAAATCACACTAAGATATTCTCTCAGTCACCTGCCAGACAGAGCTCCATTTTGCCACAATGGCCACCCGCCTGATAGCATGTCCACTACTGGTTTCCTTTTCTTCTCTGTCTCACTTCTCTACTCCCTTACCAGTGTTTCCTGGGATCTCAAGTCCCACAACAAGTATTTGCCCTCTCAGAGCCTGCTTTGGGGAAGGAACCACATTAGAAGAGAAGCTACCAGCAAGTTTGAACAAGAGAACTGCAGCCTCTCAGAAGACCCACTGCCCTGCCCTCTATTCCAGTCAACCTTGTTCTCTCCTCTTTATTCTCTTCTGTTCCTGTTTTATGACTACAGCATTCAACATAGGGTCAGACACTGGACTGACATCCAGTTGATGTTTACTGAACTAACATTAACACCAACAGAAATAACTAGAGTAGTAGTAAATACCATTTATTGTGCAGTTTTCATATGCCAGATAATCTGCTCAGTACTTTATATGAATTCACTTAATCTTCCCACAAGCTTATGAATAAAATCTTATTACTAGTCTTGTTTTTGAAAATGGGAAAACTGGGGTTTGGTTGAATAAGGTACCAAGGTAAGAGGTGCAGCAAGATCTGGCTTCAGCCACACCCTTAACCTTTGTACTCTATTGGCATTTCCACTGCTGGCATAATTTGGTAATTCTTCACTGAGAGGAAGTGACATGGAAAGAACAAGAGCCTCAGTTGGCTTTTTCTCTCCCCAGTCAGGGAATATTAGTGACACTTGTGACCAATTGAGTATAGTACAGGGTCTGAGTTTGCTTGGGCTGTTATGACAAATACCACACAATGGGTTGGCTTAAACAACAAGAATTTATTGGCTTACTGTTGTAGAGGTCAGAAGTCCCAATTCAAGGAGTTGGCAAGGTCATGCTTCTCCCCCAAAGTCTATAGCATTCTGGTGCTGGCTTGCTGCAATCCTTTGGGTTTCTTGTTTTGCATCTCTGCCTCTATCATATGGTGATGTCCTTGGACTCCTTCTGTGGTTTTCTTTGACCCCTGGCTTTTCTTTATAAGGCCTCAAGTAAGAGGTTAAGGTCCACCATGATTCACTTTGCTCACACCTACATAGGATCTTAGATGCTGTTGACAAATGAGTCTATACCTTACCAGGTAATAACATCTTCAAAGGAGCTTATTTACAAATGGTTTCACACCCACAGGAAGCTAAATTAAAATCAAGAACATGTCTTTTGTTGGGGTGCATGATTCAATCTACCGCATACAATTTAGAAGCACTTTCTCATCCTTTAACATCCGATCATCCTGTCCTCTCAGAGTTGCCCCAAGAGCTAATGAATAAGGTCCATCTCTCAACAACTCCCTTGGAAGGCTACCACGTTGTACGGTAACTGCTGTGTGAGCAGAGGCTTAAGGCAGCACTCACCATAAAGAACCCAGGACAAGTAGCTTAGACGTTTGGGGTTTAGCTCTGGCATCACTACTATGTACTCATGTGATCTTGAGTAAATTACACAGCCTATTTGTAGGTTTGTTAGAAGGCTGAAGGAACTAGCACTCCACAGTTTTTTGTGAACCTATGGCTCCACAGCCATTCTTCACCATGTGTCATAGGGAGGAAAATATCTTCAGTGACCATTTCTCAGGCTATCAGAGACACACGGATGATTTTTCTCTTCTCTGAACCTTGACAGGACTTCACATAATTGCCAATCTACAACTTTCTGGTACTTTACTGTTAACAAATCATCCTATGTTCCTTGACCACCCCATGCATTTACTTACCTTTGTTACAGCATTGTTTAACAATCTGACCTGTATTGTTATTTGTGGGAGCCTCTTCTCCTAACTGTGCTTGAAGTGAAAAATTGGGTTTAGTGCCTATTGTAGCTTACATTTAGGAAAAATCGATACGTGTTCATTGAATTCCATTTAGCAACTTTAGTGTGTCTTTTCCTCTACATGGTACAAGTCTTCATCCTTCTTTTTTTGGTATAGAAAACATCAATGCTGTGGTCAGCTTCTAAAGTGA